>JAQJVL010006998.1:0-26002 GCA_035578905.1 Stictocephala bisonia | reverse complement strand
ATGTATGGAGCAATTGTTTACTAGTTGCAGTGAAAACAATTTTTTTGGTAAAAATGTTGTTTTTCATAAAAACTCGGTTTTAGAATTATATATTTTTTTTATGTATAATTTAGTCTAAAATATTTGAAAATGACTTTTTTTGTTTGTAAGGATACAAACAACAGAAAACAAACAACAAATACTATTCTTCCTATTTAAAAATTTTCAAAAATTCTTCTTGTATCCATTTTTTTTGTTAGAAATTCAATTTTGTTCCAATAAATATATATAATTAAAATAATTTGAAAATAAAAATATGTTTTATTTTATATTAATCTATACTTTAGTCATAGAAGAAACAAAGAAAAAATACATCAGCTTTTTGGAACTATCAGATATACTGTATGTTTTTCCCACTGAACAAATGTAGTAGGCAATCTTTGCTTACAAGTAAATGGAGCTGATAGGGAAACTGGGTTCCCAATAATTGGAGTGGAAAGGGTTAATCTTAAATTATTTTTTATTCAATAACTGAATTTTTTACTTTGAACAGTAGCAGTTTTGAAATTTAATGTGTTAAATTATTCTTCACCACGTTGCACTTGACTGGTAATGTTTTTATTTATTTTGTTACTGTTCTCTTGTTTATTTACTTATTGTAAATTAGTGTTGTCTCAATATGTTTAATATTTACTAACATATTTATACTGTATAGGTTTTGTTGTTAATTTTGAAGCTCAATAACCAACTGTGTTTAGTTTATTACCAGTTTAGTGTAGTTGAGTCTAAGTAGTTTGTAGTTGACCTTAGCAACTGCATGTAGATGCTTACAGACATTAAAACTATTTTAATTTAATATGTAAATTGGAGAGATAATCAGCAAACTTACCTTAAAAGACAAGTTCACTAACATCAGAGTAGTAGTCACATATACACAAAAGAATCACATAATCACAAATTTTCAGAACCACCAATCAAAATTTGTGATTCTTTTGTGTATGTGTTACTAATACTCTGATGTTAGTGAACTTGTCTTTTAAGGTAAGTTTGCTGATGTCCTATCTCTCCAATATACTAATTCCAGGCCTTGTGCCCTTTAACCTAACCTTTAATTTGATATGGTTATAATGAGTTATCATCTTCACCATAAAAATACAAGATAGCATAAAGTAAAAAAAAAAAATGTAGAGGTTGATTTTGAAAGAGAGGCATCCTACATTTGGATGTTGAGAAATAACTGTCGAGTTGAGCACCAGTAACTGGGTCACTGCATTTTTTTAAACTAACTAATTTTGTTGTGAAGTCTATTTACAGTTTTGCAATCCAAGTGAAGTAACTTAATAACAACTTAAATATTTAAGCTATTCAACGTAACAATAATATTGTTTTTACCCAAAATTCTAAATCAGTATTTGGGAATACAATTACCAACTACTTTGTTGTATTTATGGATACAAACACTACACCAAATTATTATATTGCCATAGTAAGTATTATTCAATAATAGAATCAATAGTCTGATATTCAGAAATGTACTCATAAGTAAAGTTCCTCACAATCATAAGTAAAGATATGTATTATTCAACTGTCTGTGATAAGAAGGTAATAAAATAATAATACAAGGGGTAGTGTTGTTAAGGCAGGGCTTAATTTCAAATGACTGCCTGTGAAAACATTGAAAGCAATGAAATGTTCCCTTAGTTTTTTAAAATAAAAGTCTTTTTAGCCCATACTCTGAAAAGGTATTTATTTTCATTGAAAGGTCTTTTTGAAATAATTCTCAATGTCTCTTAATTTTTAAAGTACTGGTAAGACATATCTTCACATAATTCTTTAACACGCTGACTTTAGGCATTGATGCTAGCGCTGCCACACGTTGCACGCTGCTTACAGTCGGCACCAGACCAGCTGATATATATTGAGTCAGTGTGAGCTTAGCTGTGGTTGTTGCTGCGTGTGCTATCTGATTACATACCAATTTTTTCCCCGTTGGTATTATTGCCAGATCCTGAGTTTTTTAAGTTTTGATTGTGATTATGTGATTATTAGCTATTAGGTCATTGTATTGAACAATAGAGGCGAGTACATCTCATGAAGAGTACGTTTTGAGTGAGGAAGATATTGGTATTAGTGGAGATGAGAATGAGACAGAAAGTGAGATCGACCTTGACATAAAGGAAGACATCACGATTGCCAACTGCCAATATCGGTCCCTTATACTGTAGGTCTACAATAGATCCCCTTTACTAGTAACAATAGTTTCCTTGTAAATATATGTAATGAAAATCAACCTACTGGATTATTTTGTTGTTGTTGGACGATGTTTTTTTAGAATTCATTGTTCGCGAAACAAATAGGAATGCTCTTGAGTTTTTTGTGGCATCATTCTATACCACAGTCACGTTATTCCAAAGTGGAAAGAACTTACTGTTCCTGAACTGAAGGTGTTCCTAGCCTTTGTCACGGCCCGTTAATTTATTGAATAAATAACTGAAAATACCACCTTTGTGGGCCGTCTAAATAAAATAAAATAAATTACACCCTCTATTTGTTTTTGTGTTTTAATGTAACTTCAAATTCAATAATAATAATTAAATTATGCCTCCCTTTAGTTTTTGTTACACCATTTTAAATTAATATGAGTGAATACTGGGTTCAGTGGGAAAGGCAAAAGCATTGATTTATCTGTACCAGGCCAGTATGGAATGTGGTGGCGTGATGTCACGTGATTTCCAATTGCAGCCCACGACTCGAAAACTGAGAGATATTGTAATGTTCCAGTAACCCTAACATGCCAATGTTAGTTACTTGGTGAATCGCTCAGGGCTGGAGTGCAGCACCATACGGCCTAGAAAGTCATACGATTAAACGTTCTTTCGCGTGATTGGTTGACAATATTTCTAATACTGGCTTGGGGATGAAGCCAGCCGTCTCGATCTATCTGTCTGCAACTGTGATCGTGAGTACATGTAGTAAGTAGCGCGGTTTCCCCTTTGATTCCCAGGCTTGCCATGTCTGTTCAATTTATGTAAATTCGTGTATTAGTTTTCAGTAATCATGTTTAATTTGTAACCGTAACTAAATTCTAAATTCATTTAGAGACAGCACAGACAATGGCAAGCGCCGTTAATTATTAATTGAAATTAGATTTGTTGGAATTTAACTTGTTGTATCTTAGAATAACCACGTTGTTAACAAACTACAATTATAATAATTTTATATTGTTTATTTTAAAAGATTTCATACTAACTGTGAACTTGTAAATTAACTTGTGTCAAGGTTCTAGCTTCACTAAAACTTATAAATTTTATTAATAAAACACTCATATTACTTATAATTGTGTTGCTATTTTCAAAAAAAAAAGCTCCCAACCCATCCATCTATTAGGCCAACCAGCACCACGTTTTAGGTAATATTGTGTATAATTCATTAAATTCAGTATACGGAATACACTCCGGTAAAGTCCGCGAACCAGTCAGTGTGGTGAACCATCAGTTTTTGTGAGTTATTTCTCCAGCTGGTGTGTAAGTACCCTCATCAAGGTGTCAGGTGCCACAAATGGTGTCAGGTGTGGGGTGTTTGCGAAAATAACACCAATAGGAGTTTACTGTGAGTATGTTCCAATTTAATTAATAGCATAAAGTGGAGTCACACCTTTAATAAGTAATGAGTAAGTAAGTGTACTCTAAGTACACCAGTGTTGTATTCTGGAAAAGTAATTTAATTAAATACTTAATTTGAAGAGTTAATTAATTATAAAAGAAATATTGTATTCTGGAAAAGTAATTAAATTCAAACCTTAATTTGAAGATTAAAGTAATTACAAAGGAAATTTTAATTTTTGAATAATTTCGAGGTGAATATTTGAATGAAATGATTTATAATCTTGAGGTGTTGACTGAATTTAAATTTAATTGTTAGAATTGTTATATTTTAAATTGTACACTAATGAGGTATGATCATAGCCTGTCTAGGTACCGGTAAATTGAGGGCACATGCTTATAAGGCTGGTGACAGTGAAATTATCTGGTTATAAGTAATTGTGAAATTGGTTGTAGTAACATTGTTGGTTAATTTATATTGTTTAACATTGAGTTGATTGTAAGTACTGTAGTGTGAAACCAGATACTGTCGTACTATAAGCATGCAGGTCGAACCAATTGAGAGATAAGGTGAAAGATTATACCCACTTTCAGCATAAATAAATATAAGTAAAATATTATTCTAAGATACAGTCCAAATTGATTAGGAACTAAACAGTGTTTTATAATTTTTAAGGAATTATAGTAAAAGTGAGTGGGTGTGCTAATAAACCAGTAGCTTGAATAAAATTAGAAAGTTGAAATAATAAGTCAAAGGGAAAAATAAGAGAACCGCTTTTTGTATTTCGAGAGCAAGCTACCCACTGCACTCTTAGGGCTTTGTGATCATACATTGAATGTCATATTAGAATATATTTGTTGTACTGCGCCATTTTATATTTGCATTATCTCGAGTAGATTTCTCAATAAATTACTATGGCTGGACGCGTGAACCTTGGGGGACGGGATATGGAGATCCAGGATGCAATAAACGAACTGCATCAACAATTAGCTACTGTAGCTTCGGCAGCTGAGGAAGTACCACCTTTTGTGGATCAGCTGGACCGAACTATGAGGGGAATAGTCGAAACGGCAGGAACGAAGCCGGACTTTTCATTAGTGGGGACAATAGTAGAGTTCGATGGAGGTAAGCCGGACGAAGTTTATCGTTTCCTCCAAAGTATCGAGGATGTTGGAGAATTAAGTAATTGGGGAGACGCCGAGAAACTAAAAATAGCCAAACTAAAGTTGAAGGGGAACGCGCAGAAATTCATAACGGGAGAAGATCAGGCTAAATTAGGTAACTATGAGATGTTCCGAGAATCTTTGATTCAGCGTTTTAGCGACAAAGCACCGCAACAGTCATACTACCAGCAACTCTCGGTCGTACAACAGCGACGAGGCGAAACAATTGAGGCTTTTGCCGACTGTGTTAAATGTCTCAATGAAAAGACAGTGCGGGTGACCGCGAATGCTGAAGTGAATAAGGCGTTACGTGAGGAAGGAGATAGGCGGGCGCTTGACTCGTTTGTGAGAGGTTTGGTGGGCCAAGTAGGCGAACAAACGCGGCTAAAATTCCCAACCACCATACGGGAGGCCATTACCACCGCCGTGGCAATTGAATATCTACTAAAAGGGGGTCAGTCTACTGCGGAGAAGAAAGTTTTCCAGACAGAGATGACATGTTTTAAATGCCATCAGAAAGGGCACGTATCGCGGGACTGTAGAAGTCGAGGTGGTGGATCTCCGCGAAATAGTGTGTCGTGTTGGCGATGTGGGAGAGTCGGACATAGACAACGCGACTGTCGCGTGCGCTTGAGCGCAGACCACCAGCGTTCGGGAAACGAATCAGGGGCCAGTGTGAACGCCGACACGATCCCCCGAGACTAGGAAGTGCTGTATATCAGCGACCCAAACAGGCGGTGACCAGACAAATTATCGGGGAAAAACATGTACGAATTGTGCCAGAAATTAAAAATTTAATTGAGGAACTAGTAGCAATAGGACAAATTGAAGGGGCTGAGGGTAAGGTGCTGATTGATACTGGGGCACAAGTATCTCTAATAAAAAGGGGAGCTTCTTCTGCCAAGTTGAGCGAACCTGATGTCATTATCCGGGGAATATCAGGGCAAACTTTAAAGATTTATGGCCGACAAAAAATCACACTAAATTTAAAACCAGGGGTTAAAGTACCGGGGAATTTTGTTGTTGGAAATCTACCTAAGGGTTATCTGGCTGTATTAGGGTGTGATATCTTGCGTGAGGGGAACGGTAGTATTCATTAAGAACAGGGCGTGCTTAAGCTTTTCGGGCAGGAGGTTTGGTTGAACCAACTGTCGAAGGGGGAAGCGGTACCCGACCCGCATCGTTCCATTAGAACGAAGTACAACAATACCGTGTCCCAAGGGATTAATAAACCGACCCATTATTCAGTAGGGAGTTCCGCATACTGTGTGGCTAACAATACCGTGCCAGCGCGAAGCGAGAAGTTAGTTCGCGTGAAACTAAGTAAGAATAAAGCAGTACAGGGAAACCTAGAGGGACATGAAGTCATAGTAGAGCCTGTTGACTTAACTACACACGAGGTATACTTAGCTAGGACTCTCACCAAAGTTGTGAAGAATTGTTGTTGGGCAAAATTGGTTAATGTAAGTAACGAGGAAGTGGTTGTACCAGTGAATTTAAAATTAGGATCAGTCGAGACAGTAGCTAGATTGACCAAAGTAGAACCACAACCTGTAGAAAAATTTAAAGTCTACATTGTAGCGGATAGTCATGGTAGAGGTATCCTTGAGTTGTTGGAGGAAAGACTTCCAAGTAATTTTGAATTAAAAGTGGAATTCGTTCCGAATGGAAAACTACAACACCTTGTATCTAAATTAGCGGGCGAATGCCAACACATGAATGAACGTGATATTGTAATTGTAATGGGGGGGACCAATGATGTAGACACACGCGCACAATACCAATCAACCATGCGGCGAGCTATGGAGATGCTACCTGACCAGTGCAAGCCTAAACTATTTTTGTGTACCATTCCAGATAGACATGATGTAGATTTACAGAAGCACATAGCAACAGCAAACAACTTGTTGAGGAAATTAATAAACACCACTTCCAAACACAATACAAAGAATATCTGTTTGATCAACCTTAAAACTCAGTTCAAACGAAAACATTACACCAAACAGGGCTTACACTTGAATGCAGGGGGAAAGATAAATCTTGCTCAGATATTTAAATCAGCCATATTGAAACACCATTCAGAAGTAGGGCGGAAAGTGAACCGTATAGTGCTTTGTGATAAACAAGAGTCAAGTTTAACTGAAAAGCTAAAGCACCTCGATAGTAGTGTCCAGGGTCAAATACACGCTGTTTTAAGTAAATATAAAAACATTTTATCGTACAATGAGGACCAGCCTCTCAGTTGCACATCGGCAGTAAAACACACAATAAATACGGGCAATGCCCCGCCATTGTATAAAAAAGCGTACAGGGTGCCATTTCACAAGAAACCCATTTTAGACAAATTAGTACAGGATCAGTTAGATCAGGGAATAATAGTACCTAGTCACAGCCCATGGGCATCACCCGTAGTCGTCGTACCAAAAAAGTCAATAGATGGTACCCCTAAGTGGAGTTTTTGTGTGGACTTCCGGGGTGTAAATGCATTAACAGTGCCAGATGTGTATCCACTTCCGAATATCACCGAAACACTCGACAGTTTAGGCGGATGTCGATATTTTACCACCTTAGACTTAAGGAGCGGTTACCATCAGATTCCTATGGATGAGAATAGTAAAGCCAAGACAGGTTTCAATGTTCCCGGAGGTCACTACGAGTACTCAGTTATGCCCTTTGGGTTATGCTCTGCACCAGCGACCTTCCAAAGGTTGATGGACTCCGTTTTGATGGGTTTAAAGGGTGAAAAATGCCTAGTTTATCTTGACGACATAATTTTGTTCTCCAGGGATATCAAATCACACATTCAGTCGCTGGACGAAGTATTAGGAAAATTGCAGGCCGTAAACCTTTGTGTGCAGTTGAATAAATGTAAATTTGCAGTGGGGGAAGTAGATTATTTGGGGCATAAGATTTCAAGTAGAGGTGTCGAGCCAGACAGTGCCAAAGTGCGAGCGGTGAGAGAGTTCCCAGTGCCCAAAACCGTGAAAGATGTGAGGTCTTTCCTGGGTTTGGCCGGATACTATCGCCGTTTCATTGAAAGTTTTGCAGAAATTGGTAGACCATTGTTTGACCTTACGCGCCAGGGTGCTGCGTTCAACTGGACAGAGAATTGCCAAATTGCTTTTGACCAATTAAAACAAAAATTAATGACTGCCCCAGTATTAGTGTTCCCTTTGTTTGATAAGCCGTTCGTTTTATCTACCGACGCCAGTAAACAAGCTTTAGGAGCCGTACTATCTCAAGAAATAGATGGGCAAGAACATCCGGTCGCGTACGCGTCACGAACTTTATTTCCAGCCGAGAAAAATTACTCTACCACCGAGTTAGAATTGTTGGGTCTTGTTTGGAGCACCAAATATTTCAGGTGTTATTTGCTAGGGCGACCATTCAAAGTCATTACTGACCATGCAGCTTTAAAATGGATGCTGTCATTAAAAGACCCGAGTAGCCGGTTAATGCGGTGGGCATTAAGACTAGCCGAGTTCAACTACACTGTAGAACACAAAGCGGGCAAGCGACACACCAACGCTGACAGGCTCAGCCGCGCCGTGAATGTAGTCAGGCAAGAAATTAGACCCATTATCGACCTGGAAAGGATCCGACAACATCAGCGAGATGACCCGCACATTCAAGACCTTAGACAAGGCAAAAGTTTTAGGATGAGCCCTGAGAAAATATTGTACAGGCAAAGTGGTGGATTGAATAGGATAGTTGTACCCGCGACATTGGTGGCCGAGGTAATTCGCCTGAATCACGACCTGCCTACCGCTGGGCATGCAGCCGTTGCTAAAACGCTAGAGTGAGTTAGAGATAAGTTTTGGTGGAAGGGCATGGAAAAGGACGTGCTAGATTATGTAAGATCGTGTCGCAGCTGCAGTCAATGCACCAATTACGGAAAGACGAAGGCACCATTAGGCAACATCTTCAATGAGCCTACTAGTCCTTTCGAAGTAATCGCAACGGACATTGTGGGGCCGTTACCCATCAGCGAGTCACGTAACATATATATTTTGAGTGTTATGGACCACTTCACGAGGTATTGCGAATTCACCCCATTACCAGATCAAACAACCGAAAATGTAGCGCGTGCTTTAGTCCAACGCGTGATTACTAAATTTGGAGTGCCAAAATCGTTAGTTACGGACCAGGGCTCAAATTTTACATCTGAATTGATACGACAGCTATGTAAATTTTTGCACGTGAGGAAAATTTAAACTACCGGATTTCATCCACAGAGTAACGGTCGACTGGAACGTGTTCATGCCACCATCTCTAAAATGCTTAGCCATTTCGTTAACAGACAACAGACGGACTGGGACGAATATTTACCATATATAACTATGGCCTACAACTCGCAAGTACATGAGAGCACAGGTTACTCTCCTCATGAGTTAGTTTTTGGAAGGAAGATGGCGGTTCCATTAGAAGCGGATTCGACAATTACAGATAGCACCCTATTGTATGACAATCACGTTGAAGCCCTCCGGGACAAGCTTAAGCAAGCGTATGAATTTGCCACGAGTTGGAAATCGCGTGCCAGAGGCCGCAACGAGCGTCAGTACAATAAAAAGGTCAAACAATCAATGTACCACGAGGGACAGTTAGTGTTGCTACATACCTCAAGTCTTGGTCGCCACCGGGTCAAAAAGTTAGCTAGATTGTGGAAAGGGCCGTATAAGGTCGTGGAGGTAATAACACCATTGAACGTGAAGCTCCGAATCGGTAAGCGAGAAGTGATAATCCATGTGAATCGGATTAAGCCATATATCACACGGAAGCAGGATAGAGACGAGGGATGCTCGAGACCGTGTGAAGAGGAGCGTGAGGAACGAATGACAGTTGAGGACGACTCGAATAGCAAGCGAGACGATAGTCCGAGTGTGCCCAGAATGGCTCCATTAGCCCCAAGTAGGGTAGGTGAGCACTCTGGCACACAAAGAAACCGGCGAGAGCGCCGAAAGCCCGCAAAATTTGATGATTACGATTTAAATGGAGGTACTGATTAGAAGGGTCAATTAAAGTATGCTCGCCATTGCCTAGCAATGAATTTGCTAGCCTTGCGACATAGTGTATAAAGTTAGAGTAATGTTTTGCTTAATTAATGTGTAGACTGATGTGTGTATTAAATAGTAAACTAGTGGACGTAAGAATATATTTTAGACTTAAGAGTAATCCTTGTTCTCTTATGTAAGGGCATGAGGCAGCTCCAGCAGACCAGGGTGCGAGACCGGGCGGTGAGAGGTGACCAGGAGAGAGAGAGGGACAGAGGGGGCGTCAACCACTGCCTCGGCCAGACGCAACCAAGGGCGGGTCGAGCCTTGTTGGCCCTTCCTAACCCACTGGCCACCAGCTGATTTATGTAGCCGCTGCCTGATCAACATTCTTGGCCTGGCCAATGGACTGCAGTCCCTTGAGTATTAACGAGAAGTATTAAGAAGTAACGTTACAATGTAATTAGGTTTTCCGGGTCCGCGTGTCATTTATCTAATGTGAACATTATATTGTCTATTTTGTTAGTAACAAACCGAGTACTTTTGTGTCGTTTTGTCAAGAAGAAAGATTTCGTCAGTGGAACAAAATTCTGATCAGAACTGGACTGTGTAATTATTAATGGAATTATTATTAGGTAAGTCATATAGTTGGTAGCTGTGCTTACCCTGATATTAATGTAAGTTGCTAATAAGTATAATGAATATAATGAGTAGAATGTAGCATTTAATTAATTGATGTTTGGGTACCCAACTTTAATATTTGCTTAGGCATTAATGATTTTTCTTTTGTTGTTGTACTTTTTAAATGTGAAAAGGAATGGGGAATAATTTATTGTTTTGTTAAAAATAAAACTATTGTAAAATTAAATTGTAATGTATATAATGATGTACTTTGGCTGGGTACTACGAGAAGGTAAGCGCGCAATCCAAACACTCCTTTTACCTAATCCTATCACTTCCCTCAGCTGGATCGTATCATACCCTTCACCAAAGGACATTGTATTTTAAGAATAAAATGTTAAATGAAATGAATTAGCCCAAAATAAGTCTCGTTTGAGTGAAAATGCTGGCGTCATTCAACCGTGACTACTTTTATTTACTCCATTCAATACTGCGTAGTAGTTATGTGTAAATTATTTTACAATGCTTAGTATTAACAAATGTAGCAGCTTGAATATATTTCTTACTATATGAAATCGATAACATAGTTGGTGATTGGAATTATGGTAGAATCTTTTAATACAAATGTTGTCTCCACAGTGTCTTTGGTTTAATTTAGGTGTGTTATTGTTAGTGTATATGAATATTATTAAGTATTACTGCTGGTATATGAATAACATTGTGTGTTATTGATGGTATTTGAATATTATTATGTGTTATTGTTATTATAAGAATAGTATTATGTATTATGGTTAGTATATGAATATGGTGTTTTGATCAGATAGGGTTTCACTAGTTTGTGAAATGCGTTTTATGAATTATATTGCTGTTATATTATTGTCTGACATTGACATATTACGAATGTTAATTTTTAAATTATGTGCTTAAACAAGGATGAAAGGGAAACCGATTGTTTTTTTTAAAGTATAAAATCTCGTTTTCGAAAGTGAATAATCTCGATGAATTGAATAACATGAATTAACAATGCGGCATCGTAATGAGAGGTATCGAAATAAAAAGTGTATTAATAAATTAACGATTGCTCTCCAAACTTAAATGCATTTGCTTTTGTCTCGCCCATTGACTATCAAGTGGAATCGTGAGTAAATTCAATTTTTATTGGTGACAAAAGGGAGAAGACCACTATGTCGGTACAAAGGGGTTTTGCTATTGGAGGATGACGGTCTATAGTCACCTCAATAGGTGCCAAGGGACTGGCACCAACTAAAGGTGGGGAGGGTGTGACGGCCCGTTAATTTATTGAATAAATAAATGAAAATACCACCTTTGTGGGCCGTCTAAATAAAATAAAATAAATTACACCCTCTATTTGTTTTTGTGTTTTAATGTAACTTCAAATTCAATAATAATAATTAAATTATGCCTCCCTTTAGTTTTTGTTACACCATTTTAAATTAATATGAGTGAATACTGGGTTCAGTGGGAAAGGCAAAAGCATTGATTTATCTGTACCAGGCCAGTATGGAATGTGGTGGCGTGATGTCACGTGATTTCCAATTGCAGCCCACGACTCGAAAACTGAGAGATATTGTAATGTTCCAGTAACCCTAACATGCCAATGTTAGTTACTTGGTGAATCGTTCAGGGCTGGAGTGCAGCACCATACGGCCTAGAAAGTCATACGATTAAACGTTCTTTCGCGTGATTGGTTGACAATATTTCTAATACTGGCTTGGGGATGAAGCCAGCCGTCTCGATCTGTCTGTCTGCAACCGTGATCGTGAGTACATGTAGTAAGTAGCGCGGTTTCCCCTTTGATTCCCGGGCTTGCCATGTCTGTTCAATTTATGTAAATTCGTGTATTAGTTTTCAGTAATCATGTTTAATTTGTAACCGTAACTTAATTCTAAATTCATTTAGAGACAGCACAGACAATGGCAAGCGCCGTTAATTATTAATTGAAATTAGATTTGTTGGAATTTAAATTGTTGTATCTTAAAATAACCACGTTGTTAACAAACTACAATTATAATAATTTTATATTGTTTATTTTAAAAGATTTCATACTAACTGTGAACTTGTAAATTAACTTGTGTCAAGGTTCTAGCTTCACTAAAACTTATAAATTTTATTAATAAAACACTCATATTACTTATAATTGTGTTGCTATTTTCAAAAAAAAAAAAGCTCCCAACCGATCCATCTATTAGACCAACCAGCACCACGTTTTAGGTAATATTGTGTATAATTCATTAAATTCAGTATACGGAATACACTCCGGTAAAGTCCGCGAACCCAGTCAGTGTGGTGAACCATCAGTTTTTGTGAGTTATTTCTCCAGCTGGTGTGTAAGTACCCTCATCAAGGTGTCAGGTGCCACACCTTAGTGTTTCACACTGGCCATAATATGGTAAGCTGTTTGGAAGATTATTGGTGAACTGATGGCATGTAAAAACAATCTTTTTTCTGCAAATACATGAGTAGGGAGAGATTTATGCTTATTTTCTTATGCCTACATTACAGCAGTCTCGGACAAGAACAAACAGGCAAACGTAAAGCTAAAATTCAAAATGTTGAAGACTACTTCAACAACAAAACGAGAATGGTGTAATACCTGAGCACTATACACCTTCTTCCATTACAGAGGGTGAGAGGCAGAAAGAAGAGAGCTAGAAGCAGTTGTCGGACCTCTCTTGCCAAACACTATTATTCGACAAATTATCCTTAGCCGAGCAGAACGGAAAAGCTTAGCTGCTTACGTAGAGAGGGTAAAAAATGACGCAAAAGAAGGATGAAGAAACTTATTGCGCCACCGGCATTACTAGCCACGGTGGAAAAACCACAGTAGTAATACAGTGAGGGTTCACATAGGCACCCTCTTGAATGAAGTAATGCGGCAAGCGGTCTCAAGAGGGAATTCTGCCTGGACCGATGGGTTTTAAGTGGGTGCGAATCCAACACTGTAATAAGGGACCTGAGGGTGCAAAATGCATTTTCCCATCGTAAATTAAAAAAAACTACCCCTGTAGATGAGGCAATGGTATTGTGGAGGGGTACACTTGTGTTTCTATAGTATATAAAAAAATAACGTTATAAGTACGGAATCAAGTTCTACTGCCTGAATAAACCTCAGGGCCTTACTATCAACATGAAGATCTATCCAGGCAAGAATGAGAATACTAGAGGGAAAGGACACGCATCAAAAGTGATGAAGCATATAATGACCTCCTATTTAGGGAAGTGACATTCCCTATTCATGGGCAATTTTTACAATGGGTTGCCTTTAGCATCAAAACTGTTGTCTTTGAAAACACGTGCGACTGGTTCGCTGTGTAGTGACCATAAGTACTTGCAAATGAGGTAACCTCGGCTAAGCTGAAGAAAGGAGAAACAGTAGAAAGGTAAGCAGAAGTTCTTGTAGGTAAATGGATATACAACGGATATGTCCTGTACTTAAGCAAGAATTTGAGAACACGATGGGCCTCAGCAGAAACAAGCGCTGTGAACTTAGAGAGAAGCCAGTGCCAATTATAACGGACAGATGAAAGGAGTTGATAGATTGGATCAGATGTTATCATATTACCCTTGAGAAAGGAAGATGGTACGCTGGTATTAGGTGTTCGTACATGTAATGCAAGTCACTGTACATGGTGAATGCATGGTCAATGTATAATATTGCGCACATAGACAAGAAAATAACGTTGTACGATTTTAGTCACATCGTCATCAAACCCCTTCTATTGGCCGCTATTGAATCAACAGCTTCTATCAGCAACAAAAAGAGACTGAATCACATACTATCCAAGGTTCCATTTGACCAGGCTGGAGAAAGGTTGAAAGAAGCTATGCAGGGTGTGTTCTTAAGAGAGCAAAAGATCGGATGTTGTGTACTTCTGCCCAGCTTGTCCTGAGGAAGCAGGCCTATGCCCTATTCGCTGCTTCAACAAATTTCACGACCTAATGTAAATTTGAAACAGCAACCCTGTAAATATTTACTAAAAAAGTTAACAATAAGTGTAAATATTGTTACTTATTTGCAAATCCACCAGAGGGACGTAAAACCTGGCTGGCGAGTGCCGACAAAAAGCGGCGGCAGCAATGATGTCATGGGACGACCGGAAACGACTCATATTTAATGTCAGCAACACGAACATGACTATAATGGCATTGGTAAGTGATTTGTACGTAAACAATTTTTGCCATAGATAATCGTATATACTTTTGATTGTCAGCAGTGAATTTGTTAAAAAAGATGTTGGAATTTATCTAGTACTTGAGCAATAACTATAAAATAAGTTACTCACCCAGTAATAATGTTGTGAACACAGAGGAAACGGCAAGTGGGGATTCTTGTCCATGTCAATCACCAGCTGAAAATACCACACAAATGTTATATAGAACTTATGCATTAAGTGTTACTGATATTACTGCTACTTTTTTATGTTTTATAACTTACTTCTAGTTTTATTTCATGTTAATAAACATTCTCAACATTATATAATGTATTTATTTATTATAAAGACAATGATTGTTGTTAGTTAGTTCAAAACTGATTGTGAATATGAGTGTGATGAACATAATTGACGATTGTTGACTTGGATGCAAACTAATGTCAACTTTACTTTAAGTGACAGTAATAGTAACACCTTTAAACACATTTAAGCTCCAAACAGAAGCTTAAATAAAGCTCACAGCCATTCCGTAATAAGCTACTATATTGTGGCTTAAGCATGAACTCTCTCTAATTGGTGAATGAGATAAAAAAGAAGTAACAAATACATTCCAGTATTGGTGTTATGTATAGGATAGTTTTATGTGTTTTTGTTATAGTACACAGTAGCCTGACTTGTTTACTTTTTTAATATGTTTAAGTCAGATTAAAAACAGTTTTTTTAAGAATAAGAAGGAATATTATTTCCTATAACAGTATTGTTGTAAATATGGAGTAACTTGAATATTGTTTTGATGTTTACTTTTTAAGTGATTTGTCAGTAAATGTTAAAAATACAGTAATTAAAAAGTATGGTTTTGTAAAAATATATTGGGTTCTTAACACTCCAGTTTATAACATAGTGGCGACCGTGAAATGACCTATTTAAACAGCTAAGCTTATATTAACGCTCACAATGGAAAAGCTTCAGCTGATGAAATCAGAAAGATCAAAGATCACAACTACTAAAAGAAATTTTACTAAAATTGGAAACGAACTGGACAAATCATTAAGTAAAGACGCTAAAGATGAAGTTTTGATTAAAGCAGAGTTCAATAAACTTCAAGACAAAGCTGAGCAACTCTTTAAAGTAGATGAAGACGTAAAGGAGGTTTTATTTTCTCATGAAACAATTAAAGAAGAGGACTTGGAGGCTGAATTTGATTCTGTCAAATCCTACAGGGACACGCTATCAACAATCTGAGCTAATTATGGACCATTGTATGATAGAAGTAGGTTTACAGTTAGAAGGTAAAGTCGGTGAGACAAATTCTAGTTTTCTAATAGGCCTAGCCCATAAGAAACGTTTCAATCACCCCAAATTACAATTTAATCAGTTTGATGGAAATGTAAAAAACTGGATAGGGTTTTGGGGCAGTACAAGAAGGTGAGTGAGGATCCAGACATAGAACTTGAGGATAAATTCCAATACCTTATTCAGTCATTTAAGCGAGGCTCTTCAGCAAGAGAATGAATAGAGTTTTTTCCCCCATCAGGTAAAAATTACGAGAAGGCTCTTGAGCACCTTAACCTTTTCCAGGTCAAATTTGGATTTTAAACCAACTTGTAACATTTTTTTTTTACAATCACAATACTTTCTCTATGCTAACGTGTAGCCTACGGAAAAAAATAAAAAAGCTAAAATTACGTAAACAATTAAGGCACAGATAACTAAATAATCTGTGTTAGTTATCTGTAATTTATAGCATGTTTTATTAACAAAAAAAAAGTAGGTTGAAACATTACGCTTCTCAGATGTAGGCTATAATCCACTAAAATAAACCCAAATACAATTTAATTATTTGCTGTACTGTTAATATTCCATAATACTTGTAAGCCTGTTTATTTTTTTATTTTTAACCTCTCAAGGTCAAATTTCATCGGTGTAGGCTGGGAATTAAGCCAGATGGCTCTTTCAACAATGGAACTAAGCCTCGGAAGGATGGATTAAAGGATACGGACCGGAAACGAAACAGGATGAGAATTGGTACATTGAACATATTGACATTAACAGGCAAGGTGGAAGAACTAATAGATGTGATGAATGAGAGGAGGCTGGATTTGTTGGGCTTAAGTGAGACGAAATGGAATGGACAAGGAGAAAAGGAGATAAGAGGGGGAGGGATGTTGTATTGGAGTGGAGGCAGGAACAGAAGGAATGGAGTTGCTATTATGGTTAATAAGAGGATGAAGGAGAAGGTGGAAGGAGTTGAATATATATCGGATAGGTTGATAATAATAAGAATAAGAGAAGGAAACAGGGAAATAAGATTAATGCAAGTTTATGCACCGCAGACAGGATGCACAGAGCAGGAAAAGGAAGTGTTTGAAGAACAAATGGAAGACCAAATAGGAAATGTGAACTTACTAATGGGTGATCTAAACGCCCAAATTGGTGTTGATAGGAAGGGATATGAGGAGGTGATGGGGAGTTTTGGATATGGGAATAGGAATGTGGAAGGGAGGAGATTGCTGGATATGTGTCAAAGGAATGCGTTGACGATTGGAAACGGGAAATTCCAAAAGAGAGAGAGTCATATGGTGACGAGATACAGCTGGGATGGGGTACAAAAGAGTGTCATCGACTACATCATAATGGACAGGGAATGGGGGGGGAAAATCCTGGATGTGAAGGTGATACCCAGCGTGAGTATGGGTGGGGACCACAGGCTGCTGGTCGGGGTGTTTCGGATTAAAATGAAAGAAGTTGCGACAAGCAAACCTATAAGAAGAATAAAATGCTGGAAATTACTGGAGGAGGAAAAAAGAGAAGAATTCAAGAGGATAGTGAAACAACACTTACCAAGGACGGAAGTAGGTGATGTGGAAAGTGAATGGAAGCTCTTCAAAGAGTCACTGGTAAGCGCAGCGGAAAGGGTATGTGGAAGAACATCGGGAAGGAAGAGAGATAAGCAAACGTGTTGGTGGAATGAGGAGACAAGACGGGGGGTAAAGGAAAAGAACAGAGATTGGAGGAAATGGTGGAAGTCAAGATCCCAGGCAGATAGAGAGGACTACATAAGGAAAAAGAGGGAAAGTGGAAAGATAGTAAGAGAAGCGAAGGAGAGAGCTTGGGAGTCATTCACAGATAAGTTGGAGAGGGATATGGAAGGAAACAAAAAGCTATTTTACAGCATGATGAAAAACAAGAAAAGGAAAAGGAAAACAGAGAGTGCCCTGACGATGAAAAGAGAAGACGGAGAGCTGGTGGGGGGTGAAGAAATCAAAGGAGTGTGGAAAAATTATTTTCAAAAACTACTGAATGAAGGGTATATTGATGGGGAGGAAGAAGACAACGATTATTATCTGGAGGGTTTGGAAGGTATAAGTTGGAAGGAGACAGAGGATGCTTTGAAAAGAGTGAAAAATGGGAAGTCTGCAGGACCGGATGAGATATCAATAGACATGATCAAAACATTGGGTCCTATAGGAATACATTGGCTGCAGAGGGTGTTTGGATGTGTATGGAGGAGTAGAAGAGTACCGGACGATTGGGGAAAGGGAGAAATTATAACACTGCACAAGAAGGGGAGCAGAAGAGAGTGTAAAAACTATAGAGGAATAACTTTGACGAGCCAGGTGACCAAGGTGTTTGAGAGAATATTGTTAAACAGGATAGAAGGAACAGTGGAGGAACAGATGGGTGAGGAACAACATGGGTTCAGGAAAGGAAGAAGCACCATAGATCTGATTTTTGCAGTGCGACAAATGATCGAGAAGTATTGGGAATATGACAAGAAGTTGTTCATGGTGTTCATAGATGTGGAAAAAGCATATGATACTGTTAACAGAAGTAGTATATGGGAGAGCTTGAGGAGGATAGGAATAGATGAAAGAATGATTGGATGGATGAAGGAGTTATATAGGACACATAGATGTAGGGTTAGAACTAGTATGGGGAATACTGAGTGGTTTGAAGTAAAAAAGGGGCTGAAGCAAGGGAGTGTTTTATCACCAGTTTTGTTCAATGTAATAATGTAGGTGATGCTGAGGGAAATTAAGGAGGATGTAGGAGGAGGGGTGAATGCGATGTTGTTTGCGGACGACATTATGTTGTGGGGGGAAAGTATAGAAGAAGTGCAGGAGGTATTGAATAAGTGGAGTGTAAAGATGATGGAGGGAGGTCTGAAGGTGAGCATGGAGAAGAGTGAGGTGATGGTGGTGGGTAGAGATACGGACCTGGGAGGGGTCGTGGAGTTGAATGGGGAGAGCTTGAAGAAGGTGGAGGAGTTTAAGTATTTGGGAACAGTGTTATCGAGCAATGGGAAAATGGAGCAAGAAATAAGTAACAGATTGGAAGTGGGTGGTAGGTTTTTTGGAAGCGTGAAACACCTGGTATGGGATGGAAGTGTACCACAAAGGGCCAAGGTAGCAATGTTTAAAACTTATTATAAACCCATGGTGACGTATGGAGCTGAGACGTGGAGATTATCGGAAAGGGAGTGGAGTAGGATACAAGCGGGGGAGATGAGATTTCTAAGAGCCATCAAAGGCAAAACACGAAGAGATAGGATCCAGAATGACGAGATAAGAAGAGGTTTAACTGAAGAGAGTTTGAGAATGGGGGTGGAGAGGTCACGGTTAAGATGGTACGGGCATGTGAAGAGGATGAGACAAGAAAGAATACCTAGAAGAATGGAGGAGATGGAAGTGGTGGGCAGAAGACCCAGAGGAAGACCTAGGGGAAGATGGTTGGATGGCGTGAAAGTCGATGTGGAGAAGAGGGGGGTTGTGTGGGGGGAGGTGATGAGAAGAGAGATGTGGAATAACAAACAGGAATGGAGAGGCTTGGTGAACGCCCGAACCCAGGAGTGAACTGGAGCGGGTTTCCGGATATGGATGGATGGCTCTTGAAAAAAGTGATTACAAACTGTTTTACGAATAAAACACAAGAAGCAGCTTAACTATCTCAACACATATTAATGGCATCAAATTTGCCGTAGAGCACATATAAGACCCTCGAAATGGTTTAATTATAATATATATTGATGTCCACAAGTGTGCCACTGTCCTGGAAGAGGTTAAGACAAGATTTGGACAAGATGAATTACTAATTGAAGTGTAAGAGAACTGCTTAGCTTAGTTTTGCAGCAAGCGATTCAGTGAACTAACACAGCGCTATGCAGATTATATGACAAGTTAAAAACTCAATTAAGGGCATTAGAACTCTAGGAGTTACTTCGGACAGATACGCATCCATGTTATATTGGTTCCGTTGGTAGAATCAGCGCTACCAGAAGATATTCTGCGATCCTGGGAGCGTCATCAATCTTCTAATAGGCTATTGAAAGCAATGAATCAACAGACAAAACTACTAATAATTGTTTGCAGGAACTGTTGAATTTTCTAAAAGCAAAGTGCACAGTGAAGAGAGGCTGGCGTTGGCTCATTCCAGTTTTAAAATTACAACAATTCGAGATGATGGCAGTGGATCGAACAATACCTATTGTGGCAGGAACAAGTCAGCAATTCACCAGATATATAAGAACTGATTTATTTTCTCATACACAAATATGTATATTTATGTACATATACAGGGTGAATGGTACGTGGTGTTTAAAAATTTAAGGGCTTAAACTACATGCTTGGGGCTAGTTAAAAACGCAAATTTCAGTTTTATATGCCAAATGGTTAGTGTGGTATGTTCAAATTAAGATTTTTTTTTAAATCGTGGACCTAACCATAAAAATGCTTTATTACTTACTCAAAAGATCATATTTTTTAAACTGTGACACCATTTTTGAAATCTAAATTAAATTTTCAACAAGAATAATGAGCTAGTAAGATGCGTATATTAAGGTTGGTATTTAAAATTATGCATTAAAGTAAAAAAATTATGTTTTTGTAAAATTTTAAACAATGTTTTACGCGTAGTTAATAAATTATGGTAACTGACATAACGTGTCAAATCATACAGAAAACTGCGTAATTTAATGTTCTTTTCAATGGTATAATTGTGATTTTAATTATTTTGTTTTGTCATCGAAAACGTTAGGTTAAACTGAATTAAAACACAGTTTGCAGAAAACTTGAAGCTTTGACTATTTATTACAAGAAATATTATAATACTTTGATTTGACATAACATACTAATTACATTCGTAAAAATAATTGAAAAAAACATCAACTTAAAAGAATAAGATTTACAAATGTTGTTCTAACTGCCTTCCTCCATTTCTGATGCAGGCCTGTGCTCTCTTGCGCATTTGTTGAACTGTCACTTTTGTAGAGACTTCTTGGCGCACTACTTCAGCAGCCGCAGTTATTCTCTCCCTCAGTTCTTGTTCTGTGTTGATAGGTGCAGAATAAAATTTTGTGTTTCATCCATCCCCATACACAGAAATCCATGGGACTAAGGTCCGGCGATCTAGCTGGCCACGGTACGGTCCCACCTCGTCCAATCCATGTAGGATAATTGAGCGTCAACCAGTGACGCACTCCTGCGGTGAAATGCGGTGTAGCTCCATCTTGTTGGAAAATGAGACTGTCTATTTTTTCTTGGTTGAGATGGTCTAGCAGCAAAGGGCGTTCCCCGTTAAGGTTTCCCTCGAAAAAATATGAGCCAATAAGCGTTTCACCTACTACCCCAAACCATACAAACAAATACTATGTGAAATCTCCTTTGAAACGATCGTTCTTTGGTTGCTCTTGGGTTATCTTCCGCCCACATGTGCATATTATATGTATTAAAGATTCCTTGTCTTGTAAATATGGCCTCATCTGGCCAAAGGTTCTTTTTGAAGAAATGATACTGCTCAATATCGCTATTGAGCAACCATCTACAGAACTGAACACGAGGAGCGAAGTCTTGAGCTTCAAGTGCTTGTACAGGCGTGAAGTGGTATGGATGAAACTTGTTTCTATAAAGAATATCCAACAATTTCCACTGTGAAACATTTAGTTGAGCCACAATTGCCCTACTACTACTCTCTGGGTTTTCTTGAAAGGTATTTAGAATCAATTCTTCAACACCTACATCATAATTAACTGGACCTACCTCAGAAGACTTTCTTTGAACTTTTCCACTTTCCCCTAACCTCTGGTGAAGTCTAGTGAACACCTGTGGGCTGGGAGTTTTTCGATCTGGGTACTTTAAACTGTACTCTCTTTGCGCAGCAAGTGAATTGCCATTGCAAAATCCATAAACAAAATGCATTTCTGCATATTCTCTTGTAGTGAACTCCATGATGCTACAGAACTGAATAGCTTATACACAGTCCCGGTCTAAAGAGTAAACAGATAATGGATTCCAGTTTTCCTCGTGATAAGTTTGCTTTAAAAGAAACTAACTTTTGTTAAACTAAGCAGGTAGTGGAATTTCCCAGTCATTAAGGACAACAGACAAAACTATTGATAAGGTTGGGGTGTATGCCGTGACTAAGAATTGTGGTAAAACCCCATTCGTCCCTGATTTACATGTGTTTTTAATCACATAACATTATTTGAATGTCCAGTCCTAGTTGCTGGCTAGTAAGATAGTCTTAACATTTTTTAACCACTCTGTGTTTTTTTCTATTCAAATAATAATAAAAAATAGAACATTGTACGATAATACAAACAAAAGCATATCACTGGAAAGAACATTAAATTATGCAGTTTTCTGTATGGTTTGACACATTACATCCATTACCATAATTTAGTAATTACGCGTAAAACATTGTTTAAAATTTTACAAAAACATGATTTTTTAACTTTAACACATAATGTTAAGTACCAACCTTAATTTATGCAGGCTATTAGCTCATTATTCTTGTTAAAAATTTAATGTAGATTTCAAAAATGGTGTCATAGTTTAAAAAATATGATCTTTTGAGTAAGTAATAAAGCTTTTTTATGGTTAGGTCCACGATTTAAAAAGAAATCTGAATTTGAACATACCACACTAACCATTTGGCATATAAAACTGAAATTTGCGTTTTTAAGTAGCCCCAAGCATGTTGTTTTTTTTTAAATTTTTATAATTTAAATTTTTAAACACCACGTACCATTCACCCTGTATATTAAGTGTAATACTTGAAAAAAAATAAAGAATCAAATAGCATAGGACTTGAATAGTCGAAATAGAGGAAATAATTGTTGGCTAACTGCAATGTTGGATGAGAGATGATTATTTTTGGAATTTGGCATGTAACCACACCTGATTTTATTTTAAATTGGTAACATTTAAAACTTTGTAGTCGTTGTGTTTAACACTAAACTCTTTGCAACTTTCATTCCCAGAGTCTATTGATAGGACCGGAAGTTTGAATGTTACAGATGATTAAACATCAATGAGTGGTAAATTTGAGCCAAAATGGAAAAAATGTATGTTTTTTAGTCAATGATTACAACAATATAAAATGGTTGCATTTCAAAGTTAGGGGCATCAACTGAGGAAAATTTAATGGCCTTTAATTTAACTTTATTTCTTGGTTTGCAAAGTTATCGCAAGGATGTGTTGTTTATGAGTAATAAGCAAAAAACTGAAAAAAGTCCGAAAAATTCAAGGGTTTTTAGCTGCCCCTCAGATGGTGCTAACTCATATTAATTAATTTCAAGCCAACATGAAGGTCTTAAAACAATTTTCAGCTTTCCAACATTCATTTCCAGGTTTTGGGTCTAATTTTACTAAACTATTATCCCAACAAAAAAACACAAATCTATCAAGTTTAGTGAATCCAGTTTCCCATTTATAAATTACAGTTAAATACATTTATAAATTAGATATTTAAAATGAACAAGATAAACTGGTTGCTCAACATACTCTTTTTAACACATTCTAAAATTTGTTAATTGTTATACAAAAGCAGTAAAAACATTAATAAAAGAACCTCCCAAATGATCTTTTATTCAAGAGTACCATAAAAATAACATATTTTGTATCAATATTTTCTTTCTCATTAATATATCTTCACATGGTTAAGGAGTTTCATTTATTTAAATCTAGAGAGAGGCAGGCGTGGTTGATTAGTGGCTAACGCTTTGAACTGCATACTTATACTCTTAAGTAACAAGATGAAATATAAATGAAAACACTTTTTGTCTTCTAGGATTAGTCTTCTTCTTTCTTATGCAATAATTTATGAAACTCTGTCAATAAAAATGTACGCATATGGTAGAAGAGAAACTCTGGATCTGTACTAATTAATCTTCCATGCAGATTTGATATACAAAATAAAAAAAAAAATACATACTTTCTTTCCAATACTCTTCTTAAGTTTAATAAGCCATTTTCGGCGGACCGAGTGCCTTGCAGGTTGAGTGCAATCCTGCACAGCACAGATGGTACCAGCCAGAGGTCCTCGTCTAGCTGCTGGTTTACGTGATCGCTGCGATGTTGGACAATTGGCTTTGCGGTCAACGTAGCGAAAACAACCGTCGCAGAGGCAGGAGTCGGCTGACAAGTGCACTTCAACTAAGAAAAGAGTTCAAGTTACACTTATCACAATTAACTTGTAGTTGTTTTAATTTGACAACAATTTACTTCGAAGTGTAGCAATACAAGAAAATGCACAAGTCTGGTGAAATAAGTATCATGAAGCATATTTATTAGTACTTTATTGTTGGCTAAAATCTTCCACGTAACAGTATGTGTAACGTGGGAGAAGGTACTTGGCGGGGTATTGTGCCTCTACACTTCTATGCCTTTGAGACACAAGTAAATATGGAAAAGTTCAAAACCTAAATGAGAAAACAACTAGTGTACAATATACGAAATTAAAATACTGCAATATGATTAAAGATAAACCAAAGAAAGATGAATCTAGATTTTAAAACAAGAAGAACAATTAATTATAGACATTAACGTCACTGAAAGTGGTGATGCAACTATAGGATTAGTATATAAAACACCACTTTATTATAGTTTACCTCAACATAATGTAATATTTGCCATTAAAATTCAGCAGATTTAATTCCTCTTTAACAAATAAAAGTATGTAATTAAGAAGTGAACGGAACATGAAGCCGATTTTTGTCGTTTTGTTCATTTAAACAAAAAGCATCTGCCAGTTTATATCATCAAACGTGACTTGGTCAAACTTCATGGCAGTTTGGAAATTTTATACAGTATAAGAAGACTAACAAATTCAAAATTTTCTAATAGAAACTTCCATTCAGGGCAATGATTAATTTTCTGTGACAAAAATAAATGTACAATACCCATATCAAAATAAAATACAAAGAGGAGGTACGTTTTTTGACATATCAAACCAGTGTAAACAAAATTGGGGAAGCGACATGTATCTTAATCTTACTACAGGGGATACAAGGCAGATACTTAATGTCCATGTCTGAACATGAATTAAATACAAATGATGCTTAATGTCAAGTAGTAATTACTTGAGTATGCCAAGGAATTACACGGCCAGCAACTTAGGGTGGTTTGGCAGGCATTAGACACAACTGGATTCCGCTCGTAGCGCTGGCTGTACGTCTGACTACCAGTCACTCACACACAGACACTTAACCGTTTCCCGACTATATAATTGCAGGAAGTTGTTAAAGCACGATCCTGCGGGTGCCAGTGCTATGTCTAGCTGAACATGTGCGTAGTGACTGGATTGTAATATAACATGCTGGTAAAAGTACAACCACAAGTTGAGTATATAAAGTTAATCAATTTTGTAAATTGTGTGATATTAAAAAGCATAAGATGCTAAACACGACTTTGTATTTCTAATCATGATAAAATAAAAAAAAAAAAACATATGACATTAATATTTAAAAATCAAATTTGCTAATTTGCAGTAAAACTATGCAATTTAAAATAACTGATGTGCAAGACCAGACCTGTGAGGGTCTGTTTTTAAAATTTGAAAATAATGAGGAAAATAGTTTATTTTTTTTTGACAAAACAGCCATAAGCGGTCTATATACTAAATGTGCATTGCATGGCACGATGACAATCAAACCGCCATGCCAACAGACTAGCGTGTGGGCCAGTCTCACACCACATGCTGCGAGTGCATCAACTTTTAATGTTATATTTTGTGGACTACAACAAATTCATGCTTGTATTTTTTACAATGAACGATCAGTTTCTCTCCCTCAATTTCTTGCATTTGGTTAATGAAGCTTGTAGAAATCACCATTGTTTGTAGTGAGTTAAGTGTAAGAAATATTTGGATAAAAGTTGTAATAAAGTTGTAAAAAACTGTCATACCTGAATTTAACGTTGACTTTGTTAAAACAAAAATTGATATAATTGGAGAAAATTTAAGAAGAGAACATAATAAGGTGAATGACAGTATTCAATTCAGAAACTGGTGCAGACTCAGTGCCGTTGCCTGAACTGTAGTAGCTACTACAAACTGGTGCAGACTCAGTGCCGTTGCCTGAACTGTAGTAGCTACTACAAACTGGTGCAGACTCAGTGCCGTTGCCTGAACTGTAGTAGCTACTACAAACTGGTGCAGACTCAGTGCCGTTGCCTGAACTGTAGTAGCTACTACAAAC
>JAQJVL010006997.1:0-26004 GCA_035578905.1 Stictocephala bisonia | reverse complement strand
GAAAATTAATAAAAGTTCTTGTCATTTGTCAGGCTGACAAAAAAGCCTATCTATTACTAAACATAAAGTAAGAAAGTATAAAAGAATAAATCATAAACTTTTTCATTATATACACAATATTTTCCTAACGTTTGCTGTTAACAATAATGTAGAAAATAATAGGGCCTCTAAGGCAATGCCAGAGGTTCCTTCACTGCATATAACACTTTGTTGCGATCAGGACTAATAACTCCTACTTACATAACAAATATCTCAGATCCAAAATCATATCTTGAATTATACTGAACTACAATAAAATAAATATTACCATGTCATTATAAATTACAACAATAATATAAAGAAAATGAAAAGGTAAAAACAAACAGTTTTCTTTGATAGTTAAATGGAATGACACAAATTATGTACAACATTTTTATTTACATTAATAATATTTAGCATTTAATTAGTTGTCTATTTTTATCAATAACTTAAAATCAGTATTTTCAAATAACATATTCACAAGAGTACTATTGCTGTATTAGAAATAATACATTTATATTCTCCACCTCAAACAACCACTTTCTTACTTTATTTTAAAACTGCTTTAGATTTAATGTAGAGGCAGAGGCATTTCAGAAGGCGAGCCGCGCTACTACTCATTTCGCCTGCCTTTTGTGTACTAACGTGCCAGCAAACATTTAATTCCCGGAAACTGAGGGTTGGGTCTAAAGGCAGTATTTACGGCGCTGTTTCATAGAATCCTTTATCTCATTGTAGATTTATTTAGTTGGGCGGTATCTCTCTTTCCGTACGGTCAAGTATTTGACAGTTTATTCCCACCGTTAGTTGTTAAAGTAAACTGTGATTTTTATTGATTA
This sequence comes from Stictocephala bisonia, assembly GCA_035578905.1. Classification (NCBI taxonomy): domain Eukaryota; kingdom Metazoa; phylum Arthropoda; class Insecta; order Hemiptera; family Membracidae; genus Stictocephala; species Stictocephala bisonia. The sequence continues at coordinate 25,147 of JAQJVL010006997.1, read as the reverse complement.
GTGCAATTGTGTTGACTGTGAATAAATTGAGTTAATTAATGATTGTATTGAGTTTCTATTGAGTGTATAATAGTGTATATATATTAATAATGATTATTAGGTATTATCATGCCAAAGTTCGGTGGCAAAGGAACTGTTCTACACAGTCAAGGTAGGGAAATAGTTTTAAATGTATATAATTATTTTTGTAATATTCAAGAAAGAAAGAAATTAAAGTCAGTAATAATAGATTAAGTTGTTGAAGCCACTAAAGTTTCCAGGCGATCAGTAGAAAGAGTTCTGAAAGAAAGTTCCTCCGATGTAAAAATTACTCCTCCAGCATTTTTTACGCCTAAAAAAATGTGAACAGGAAAAAGCCAGTGTGTGATCTAGATTCGTTCGATTTGGATGCCTTGAGGCGTTTGATAAATAATTATCACATAACGCATAAATCATGTGTAACTGTAAAAAAAATAATGACTGAAATTGAAAATGCAAATATTAGTTTTAAGGGAAGCGCAAGGTCTCTACGGCGAATCATGCATAAAATGGGATTCAAATGGAAGACAACTGAAGATAACAGAAAAATACTTGTGGAACGACATGATATCAAACTCTTAAGATTAAAATATCTACGACAAATTACCCAATATAGAGCAGAAGGTAGACCGATAATTTTTACAGATGAAACTTACATTCATAGCACACACACGAAGCAACAGTCCTGGATAGATTCACATAATTCTAATTTAGGTCTTAAAAAACCAGTATCAAAGGGATCCAGATTAATTATTCTCCATGCAGGTTGGAATAAAGGATTTATTCAAAATGGTTTATTGATGTGGAAATCTGGCTTAAAAACCGGTGACTACCATGACGAGATGAACAGCGAGAACTACATGAAATGGCTAAAGGATAAGCTTATCCCCAACCTACCTCCCAGATCAGTTCTTGTATTGGATAATGCACCGTACCATAATACAGCAAGACTTGCTGTATTATGGTACGGTGCATTAGTGTCAGACAGCCTACAAGCAATACTGTTAAATCAGAAATGATTAACTGGTTAAATGAACGGAACATCAACTTTGACCCTAAATTAACAAAACCAGAACTTTATGAAATTATAAGAGTTCGAAAGGGAGAAGAGAAGCAATACAAAGTTGACGATCTATTGGCAGAACATGGCAACAGTGTTTTGCGTTTGCCCCCATATCACCCTGAACTTAACGCAATTGAAAAAATATAGGCTGCCGTGAAGGGAATAGTAGCTGAGAAAAATACTACATTCAAAATGAATGACATTATTCACCTAGCTTCAATGACATTTCTGAGGAACAGTGGGCTAAAGTATGTCGCCACGTTACGGACCAGGAGAAAAAATACATCGAAGAAGAGCATATGTGGGATATTGGCATGGAACAGTTCATCATAAGACTTGATAGTGACACGTCTTCTGATTCAGAGGAAGACGACGATGTCGACTGTGGAGTTAGTGAGCTTCCCGCAGAGTAACTGTAAGTAATTTAATTTAAAGAAAAATTTTTTATATAAACTATTTATTAGTAGGCCTAGTTTAAGTAATTGTGTCTATAAAATAACAGTGGGATATTAAATTATATAACTGTGTAAACAATTATCATGTGGCACATAAAAAAACATAAAAATACTTTTAATGTTTTTCAGTCAGTGGTTGTTCGTTCATGATTTTTTTTTAAATTTAAAACGTAAGATAAATTTTTGTCAAACGATTTCACAAAATAATTGGCCATTTACGTGCTATTAGCTTTAGTAATTAAGCAATTCTTAAGACATGTGGCATTTATGGTTCTTGATATTTTTTTAAATAAAAAATACTATACTAAAATATAAAGACACGGTTAAGGAAGCAAGATAGACCATACTGTTTAGTAAAAAGTTTTGTTTATTTTCATGTCTTGAACAAAATCCCGATGTTTGGCTGCAGAATTTAAAAACTTCCTGTATATGTATACTTCACTGTGCGTGGCTAATGTTTTGAGGACAGTCTTTTGACCGAGCGAACGCAAAAGGCTAGTAGTATTCCGGCCGGATTGTTCGCCTTTCGGGGCGCCTCTTGCTCTACTTCTGATATTATCTGGCAATTTACTATAAATTCTAGGAGCAGTAAAATGAACAGTTTTTACAAAAAATGTGTTATTTGGTTTTAGAATAAAGTTTTTCAATACTTCTAAATTTGTTTCTGTATTCATTATTATGTGGATGAACATTTCCACTCTTAATCTAGAACAGTTAATCTAGAATCTAGATTAACTTATAATCTTAATCTAGAATCTAGAAACTTATAAACATAAATGTATTTCAGAGATAGGATTTGTAAATTCTTGTTAAAGAGGCTTAGATGATTCATATCTTTTTCTATGACAAATCAACCTTACTACATGTTTTTGCTGAACATATATCGGTTTCATGTAGGACTCATAAGTATTTCCCCAAAATACTATACCATAATCAATTTTGCTTTAAATCTGTACTTGAGCAAAGTACAGAATTCGTAAAATTTGATGATTACATAAATCTTTAAAAAAATAAAAGTACCTCTTTATGTTATTGATGCTATCTTTTAACCTTTTAACCTGACCATCCCCTAAGTCAGATGACTGTCAAAAAATAGGCCCAAATACTTTGTATCCTTAGTTTTATGTACAACAACACATTTTAAATTCCAAAAAGTATTCTTACTTGGACAGTCTGAACATTTAAACCTAATATTACAACAAAAGTCAATACTATTTTTTAGACTACAATTTATTTATTTAGTTTGTTCTCCAGTTAATAACATTCTATTCTATATGATCTGAAGTCTGTAGTGATATTGTATTGATTCACGCAATAATGTATGTGTGTATTCCGTGTTTAAATAAAATGTTAATAACATGTCATTTATTAGTGACAGAGTATTTAGAGAAAAAAAAATCAACACATCTAAATTATTGTAGAAATTAGTTTATGAAAAGTTATCAAATTTTAAATTTGAACTACACGTTAAAGCACAAAATACAGGCTGTTCATAGTCTGATTTCTGGTCAGCATAATCTTTTACAAACATATCGTAAGCCTAACATCAGAGAAAAGGAGTTGATGCTTTCTAGAGCATAGACCACAAACTTTATGACTATGGAAATGTAATTTATTGGGGGCATTCCCTAAATTTTAATTGGACATTTTAATTGGAATCAAGTAAATTACTATCATGTAAATTATTATCAGAGACATGTCAGCAAGAGATCTTAAAATGTAGTTTGTGGTAGGTCGTAATGCCTTCATTATCATTTTTATATTAATATTGGTTTAAGTAAATTACGCTATCCTATACAATTTTAAAAATATTTATCACTCTAACACTCTAAGATTGCTATTGTTATAACCAATTTAAAAAAGTTTCACTTCTCGCATTTGATAAATGGAATTTTGTTACATTTCCCCTTCAATTACAAACTATCCCGAATGATACGTACGTTTTAATATAACTGTTTACAAAATCGGTTAATCCATTACAATTTATTTTATATCACATTCGGTAAGCCCTTACAAGTCATTCTGTTTTTTCTTTAAAACTAAGCAGTTAGTATCTTCTACATTTTAATTTTTTGAAATATCTTGTGAGAATCCACTTCCATTTGTTGGTGTTTGTATAAATCCTCAGTTATATTTGTTTCTCATGCCATTTTTTAAGAAATTTACTCTATGCAAACAGTTGTCAAAGTGACTTGCAGAGACTGTATACTGAAAAGTCAGGATCACCTGTCGAGTGTCAATAAATATTCATAAAATCAACATAACCTTTACTTTAGTCTGATTCTTTCTCAATTATTAAATGATCATAGGCTAGTACGTATACTTTAACGGCATTCAGTTTTGTGACTTATAAAGAAATCTGATATTAATCTTTTCATTATGTTGTATTTTAGTAAATTTTAAATTGCTAAAATCTACTTTGGTAATATTTTTGTTGTACAGACATATAGCTTTACTGCAGTAGTAATAATATGCTACTGAATATGATTTTTTAATTAATTGATAGATAAATATTTTTTGTAATTGAATATACTGTTTTGTAACTATTTTTTACATATTTATAATGAATTCAGAAGGTGTTTTTCTCCAAGTAGAACATTCTAAATTCGGGTCGGCTAAGGGATCAGGTGTAAAAGTAAATAATATTATAATAACTCATGGTAGTATATTAGCACCTCTTTGTTTTCCTGATAATGATATTGGTTACATGCCTGAGCGGTATAATAGCATTATAAATGAATTGCAGAACCTAGAGGTAAATTCAGATTTAAGTGATAAACTAATTAAATTCAAAGTTCTTCACACAAACAATTTTTGTGGTACCAGGCATGAACAATATTTAGCTTTTAATTCTTGCTCAAGTGAAGACCTTACATTGGAAGAGGCTAAAATTTTTATGTTGCATAATTATTCAAGTATGTTTGACATCTCAAAGGAAATTTCAAATTGGACTTGTTTTAATGATAGCAATGACGAAATTGATGTTTTTCGCTTGAGTAGTTTACTTTTGCCTAAGTTTATTTTTCTTTCTGTTGGGGTTTCAACACAAGATTTATTTTCAAATACATTACATACAATATTCAATACATCGAAAGGTTCTATACTTTATCCGGGCATGCCATTAGTTATTGAATCAACACCTTTTAATAATTATTCATTATTTAATTCGTGGTCACAAGGTATTGTTAGCAAAATGATAGGCCCTATGAATGATGGAATAATAACAGATGCAAGACTAGTAACGGGATGTGAAGGAGGACCTATATTCACGTAAGTGTTAGTTAATTTAATCTAAAAAGCTCAGATATATCTAAGACTAAAATCAAAGTACTGTAGTTCGTCTTCTCACTTACTTAGTTGAATACTTCCAATTGGCCTATTGCAGGCCTTGAACGTTGTCACAGATTCTGGTCATTTTGGCTTAGGTTAACAAGTTCATGAACATTTATAAGGTTTATGTGAGATGAGCTTGACAGTATATTTTTCTCATCATGTATTTATCTTTGTTATCTAGTTTCTTGTCAAGTTGCTGAATGTATTTAAAATTTATGCTACGGTATAGTTTTGCTGTATGTTGTTTCCCTTTGTTATTAATTATCTTTTGTATTTAGTTTCTAAATAAGTTGATTAATCAATTAGCGTTTGCACTTGCACACATTATATTAATGCTAGTATTATTGATTTATTGCTGGTTAACTATTATTTATTGTTAGTACCACATTTATTCACTTGCATATCAACATCAAGTCTTTTAGAGTATTTGACAGTATTTGCGTATTATGTGACAGCTGATTGACGGCAGTGCTTTGACACTAGCGTCCTCAGTAGTAATAGGTAGTTGCTTTGTTGTGTTGTTGCAATTAAAAAATAAATAAAAAATTTGTTTATTGTTTTATTTATGTACAACACAACTGTGTTTTATGTAGGCCTACTCAGTATTTGTGGACTAATGTTTATTGTAAAAATAATTTTTTGGCACAGTTTGTATTTTAATTTTCAAAAAATTATGAAGGGCTATATAAGTACAAATTTTCATACCAAACGGGTGCATGTACCGGTATATATTATAACTTATGAGTGTGGGATGTTGTTGGAAATAGTTTATATGTGACATTATGCAGGGTGTTCCCAGACTACGTTCCGCAACTTAAGGATATGATTCATTGGGTAAAAATAAGTAAAAATGTCCTATACATGTAAGCCCTAATACGCTTTGTTTTCAATATGGCAGCCATTTTCATATTTTCATTAAATGATATGTAATTTCATAACTCCTTTAAGTACAGTGCTCAAATTTGGAATGGAGGTACCTGTTATGCTTCTTTTTAAAGGTGTAATAGTATTATTTTATTATGTTCAATATTTTCAAAATGTTGGCACTTAAAAACCTTTAATTGTAAATTATGAAAAACGCATAATTTTAGAAAAAAATATACAAGATATAAAAAAGTTGCATAGTGTAATAACAAATCTAACAAGTCCTAGTTGAATAAAATCTGTTCATAAATAAAGAAGTAACACTAATTTAGGCAATGTGATGTATGCTGTGTTTCATTTTATTAGAAATTGAATTGCTGGTGTTAAATGCATATCTAATCAGCTGATGAAATAAATATTAAACAGCTGATATTTTAACATTTGTATTGCAGATTACTCATTGTTGACAAATTAGATTATTATATGTGAATAGTTTTTGTAAGTTCTAGTAAAATAATTGTTTCTCCATTACTTGTTTTCAAATAATTTAGTTAGTATCTTTATAATTAGTTTCTTTTTGTTTATTTTTATTATTTGTTGTCTAAATAATGGCAGGTAATTATTATGCTTTAAACTCAAACATTGAAAAGGGTGATATGCATTTGATGTATGGTCTTACAGAATGTAACAGTTATTAAGCTAAACGTCTGTATGAATTACATTTTCCTAATAGATTTTTTTACAGCTGATCTTCCAGCCTTGTTAGAGAACGTCCCATTACTTGAGCGTATGGATGCATGTTCATGATAGATGGGGCACATGCACATTTCAATTGCGATGTTAGGAATCACATTGATAATACCTATGGAGAAAAATGGATTGGCCAAGATCATCTGATCTTAATCCTCTTGATATTTTCCTCTGGGGACATCTGAAGAGAATAGTCTATTCTTCTCCAGTAGTTTTAGTTGAAGATGTAAGACAGCGCATTGAGAATAGGATTGAGTCTTTCGGCAAATGCCTGGAGTATTTGGAAGAGTGCTGCAAGCTATGAGGAGATGCTTCGATATGTGCATGCTAACCGGGGGCCGTAACTTTGAACAGTTCCTCTATTTTTTTTATCCAGTTTTCAATTCTAGCATGTTGTTTATGCATTAGTTACTGTATTATCTTTTATTGTGAGTTATTACAAATTTTACTACATCTTTAATATTTTGTGAGTTTTTTTTATCCATTACTGAAATAAATATTAAAATTCCAACTGTCAGTAACGGCAGTGTTCAACTGAACATTGTTGCCATTGAGCGAACTAACAGAAACAGAGAATACATCACATTGCCTAAATTAGAGTTACTTATTTATTTACAAACCGATTTTATTCAACTAGAACTTGTTAGATTTGTTAATACATTGTGCAACTTTTTTTATCTTGCGCATTTTTTCTAAGATTACGCGTTTTTTCATAATTAATAATTAAAGGTTTTTAAGTGCCGCCATTTTGAAAATATTTAACACAATAAAATAATACTATTGCACCCTTAAAAATAAGCATAACAGGTACCTCCATTCCAAATTTGAGCACTGTACTGAAATGAGTTATGAAAATACATATCATTTAATGAAAATACGAAAATGGCCGCCATATTGAAAACGAAGCATATTAAGAACTATATGTATAGGAAGATTTTTTTCTTATTTTTACCCAATGAATCATATCCTTAAGTTTCGGAACGTAGTTTGGGAACACCCCAACTATCTAAATTATATATTCTAAACTAAACTTAGAACATTTTTATATTTTGGAATTTTGACTGACCACTATTTTGACAAACGTTTATGGTATTACAAAATTTTTTTATTTGGCTTTTCCGTTTTCAAGACATCAATTTTTTAAAGAAATTTATTAACTTGACAATTATTTTAGAACTAGACAAAGTATATAATTTTTTAAATAAAACAATTTAAACCAATAAAAACTTTTTAATAGTGAGGCCTTTCGATAGCAAGGCCTCACTATTAAAAAGATTTTATTGGTTTAAATTGTTTTATTTAAAAAATTATAATATACAGAAAACCAATACAGCTCCATCTTCAACATAGACAAAGTATGTTTTTACAACAAAAATTATACACAACACTTATTATTAGAACACTTATAAGCCTGAGACAATTTTTTTTAAAACTATGTAAATCACTCAAAAGTCACTCTTCATATTTATAATATAACTGATATAACAAAAATTAAAGATCGTCTTATTTTACCAGGCGAAGTTGGGGCTTAGAAGCCCTCTCTAACTTAGGGACCAACGGCTTAAGGGTGACTTCCGAACCACCACCAGTGACCGGGCAGGTGGGCTGTGTGCAAGGACAGGATCGCTCAGACAGTCACCCATCCAAGGGACAGCCAGGCTCGATGTTGCTTGAGTCAGTTATCTTAACGATAATTTTGGAACCCTCCAGTAAAGGTCCCTGGCATTTCACGGCCATATAGTCATCAAACGGGGGGTTAAACTTTATTTAAAAGAACGTTTTAAACAAACTCTTGAAAACTATAAAAACGGTGTACATTATCAAATATTATTAGAGGCTGCTTGTTAATATATAGGTTTTTTTTTAATATTTAATTTTAGTGGGCAGCTGTTAATGATGTTGTAAATAATAAACAATTTGGCTGTCTTGGAATTATTTTTTGAAATATTTTAGTGCTCCTAAGAAGGGTTATAAGTTATAATTTACGTACAATATTTTCAAATTCTTTTCAGTTTTTTCTTGACAATACATATTTACTAAATTTTTTTATGTAAGTTTTGATGATAGTATATAAATATACAGTTCTTGAGAAGAAAACCGATATGATTAACATTTGGAGCATATTTAGTATTTTTATGATTTTTACAAGAAAGGCTTGCAAATTGCCAAAAATGGCACCAAAAATATTCGCACAGTTAAAAATAAACAGTATTCACGATCTAGGGTTAAAAAATATGGTAACTTTTGTGCACAACCCTGCCACTGCTACTTTCTCAGTGAGAGCTGGAACTCGGTGAATCACTTTTCTTACCTCATGAAAATGCTTGTGGCAATGCACATTTTTTAAATGTTTTCTTGTGTGCTATGTTTGGAGCTTATTTTCTCATTTAAGTTTGCTCATGCCTCATCTTTCTTATTTCTAATGTCTAGTCTAATGTCATATAAACTTAACACAAATAGTTTTAAGTATAATTGTAATAAGTGATGACAATCAGTAAATATTACTGCAGTAAAAAAAGGAATGATGATATCCCAACTGTTATTGTAAAAAAAGTCTTACCTTTAATTTAAATAAATATGTAATTTCACTATTACATATTTATTTATTCCATAAAACGCTGATCGTCAAGATATGGGCAAATATGGATTTCGAATGAGTGTAGATGAAGTCATTGTTACAAACTAAGGCTGACTATTCCTTAGAAAGTGTCATTAATTAATAGCTCAATGACAAATGAACAGCCGGTAATTATCAGCTGATCCTTCTCAAAATGTATTGACTCTGATTGGGATCGAACTGAGAACCTTTAGCACATGAAGCTGGGATTGAACCAACTATTTAAATTGGGAGGACCAATTTAAATTCCTCCCTAATTTCAGGTATTTTCCCAGATAAACTTAAAATAGCTAAGATTATTCCGATTTAAAAAAAAGGAGATTTACAAGATCCCTCATGTTACCGCCCCATATCACTGCTACCAATTTTCTCAAAAATCTTTGAAAAAGCAGTTTACATTCAGTTAAAAGATTTTTGTATGAAAATAAATTACTAGACAAAGAGCAACATGGATTCCAATCAGTGAAAACGACAATTACAGCAGGAATAGAATTTATTCAGACAGTAATAGAATCAATAGATAAAGGAGAAAAAGTGGTATGCATTTTTTTGGATTTAACTAGAGCTTTTGATAGTGTGTCACATACAAAACTTTTACAATCCTTAGAGGATTTAGGTATTAATGGTAAAGAGCTCAGATGGTTTGAATCATATCTCTCTTTTAGGCAGCAGTATGTTGAAATTGAGCACAATGAATCCTTAAGCAAGTACACCTATATCAGGAAATGTAATTCCCAATTACAGACTGTTCGACAAGGAGTCCACAGGGATCGGTCCTGGGGCCCCTCTTATTTCTCCGTTATATAGGGGGATTACCAGGCTTTGTTTCGGAGAATGGGAGGGCATGTTTGTATGCTGATGACACTAATATAACTATTGCAGGTAATTCACAGGAGAGTATTGAAATTTCATCTTTTATTAGTCTTTCTAGTGTTAAATCCAAATATATTCTTAGACAATGACAAAAAGTGGAATCTACAAAATTTCTTCGTCTTATAATTGACAAACACCTAGATTGGAGTAATCATATCGATCATGTTATCAATAAAATTTTTTCTGGTTTGTATGCCATGAGACAACTATGTCAGATTTGTAGTTTGGAAACATTGTTAATAGTATACTACTCATTAGTGCGTTCCCATTTAGCGTATGGCATTAGTATATATGGAGCTACCACAAATAAAAATTTAAACCGACTTTTACTACAGCAAAAAAGGGCGATCAGGATAATGTACAATTTAAAAGCGAAAGATTCAGTAAAACATTTATTTGGTGATCTGGGAATACTGACAGTTTATGCTTTATACATTTTTGAAACAGTAATCTATGTCAAACATTTGCAGACCCCGTATTAATGAAAATAAGCATACATATAACACTCGCAATCATTCTCAAAGTATTGACAAGCACAATTTAGAGTTGTATAAAAAGAAAACTCAGTATATTGGGAAAACCTTTCTTCATCGTCTCCCACAAAATTTCTTAACAGAAAAAAATATCAAAATTAGAAAAAACAATTGAAAACTTACTTGATAAAACTTGCACCTTATTCTTTTGAAGAATTTTGGGATAGCCAAGTTAATAAATAATTATAATACTATTTTATATGTATCGTTATAAGATTAGTGACACTATTCTATGTACAACTGTATATTATATGAATAAAGGAATGTTGAAATTGAAATTGTACCTATTTTTAACTTGACAAGTTGAATATTAAGTTGTCATAAGGGAAATATATTTTATATTAATACTTACATTTATCTTGTTTCTAGATTTGAAAATGGACACAAAGGCAAGCTAATTGGTATTGTGGTTCAAACCATATCTTGGTGCAACGGAGAATGGGTTGGCTTTTCTTTGGGATTAAGCATTAAACACTTGTTAAGAGAAGTTCTTGGATTACAAACCACAATAGATTATATTCCTTTTACTAAATTGTTCCAGAACTTACCAACTTCTGTAGTAAATATAGGTGTGTACCTTGGTATGTTTAAAGTATAGCTAATTTGGCAACTATTCGTTTATGATTTTTTCAGAATTTGATCTATCAATTATGAAGTAACAAACACTGTAGGCATAATTTATTAAATATATACCTGTAATTAGAGTAACAGATTCTGTTGGCCTATTGACAAAATTCTAGGTTTGAAGTGAACAATAATGTAACAACGGATTATTTATTTATTGATTTCCAATGGACATCACCAATTTTTTTAATGTGAATAACAAATAACAGTATAGTAACAATATAAACTAGACACTTATATCAAATAAAATAATCATAGGGGTAGACTATGTGGCCATTTAGAGGCACCACCTAAAGTACAGGGGCACTTTGTAAGAACAAAGACACTTTACGCCTGAACGTTGTCTCGCCCTCTCTGAAGAAATCCACAGTCGTAGACACTTTGTTGCCTACTCTCTGGAGATGTGCCATGATGCTGTTGGCTGCATAATTCGTCCGGTAATACTGCCTTGTAAAAATTTCAGCTGAACGAGTAGAAGAAGGAACCTTCAAGGCAATTAAATTTAGGATGTTAGGGCAATCTGCCTCGTTATTCAGTAGTCTGCGAAGAAAGACCAGGTCAGCCAATAGCCTGCGCATTTCCAAAGATTAAAGCCCCAATTCTTGAGCCAGACCCCCAACTGGAACTTAATGATATAAGAAACCAATCTTGACATCCACCATTTTGACAAAGCGACGTTGAATCCGTTTCTAGTTCTTTACACAAATACTTGTGAGTTGTGTTCGTACAAAATTTCTTCGCAGGTTAGAACCAGGTTAGAGAACCATATTCTAAGATCTGATGAACCAAAGCACAGTATAGTGTCTTCATAGCAGTTGCACTTAGAATAACGACAAACGAAACCAAGGGTTCTATTAGCTCTTCTGCAGATGTTATATATATGCGGTTCAGTATTAAATGAGGTTATCAATATAACGCCAAGGTCCCCTCACTTCAGTCACTCTTGCAATATCATCTCAAAGAGTGCAGTTGTATATTATTGGTGATAGGCAACTATCTATGAAATTAAATATCTATGAAAATGACAAAACAGTTATATTACAGTGACTTTTGTTATTTCTTGGTGGAAGATAGTTAATAATTTTTTGCAGAAAGTATAGGATGATATTAAAGCCAATTTTATCAATGTTTTGGTCAGCTTCGTTGTTTTCAAGCATAATTCATTATATTTTCTCCTATATGTTTCCACCCTTGAGTTTACTGCCACATTCTATATGACTAAAAGAATGAATTAAGCTTTTCTTGTTGTAACGGAGTAATTTTTTAATTCTCTTTAATACACACGATAAGCGTTGTTTAATACTGAGAGAGGGTCAGTGTGAGATATTTATGCAAGGAATTATTTTTGTTACTCACAAATAAGCTGTGCAGAATCTCTTACTAAAATTAGTTGCTGGAGTAGGAGACATATCTGGCTCATCAGGCTTTTAGATACTTTGTACTTAGCCCGGTAATTATTCCGTTATTTAATGAACTGTTCATGGATGGCACTTTACTTATGTTTAGTGGGTATACACAAGAATTCATGTGCCATGTGTGATTATTAAGAAAGTTTTTACTTAAATTCATTGTAAAGACTCATTCTGCATAAATAATCATATACTTTGATGGCGGATTGAATTTACTTTCATTTAAATAAACTCATATATTTTGAAGAAAATCACTCCTTGGAATAAAATCTTTAAAGTACATGAATATTTTTTGCAGAATGAATCTTTAAAATGAATTGAAATCACAACTTTCTTAATAATTACAATATGGTACATGAATGCCGGCATGGTGGCTCAGTGGCTAAGGCTTCGGACTGCAGAGGGCAAGGTCCAAGGTTTGAATCCCCACTGAGCCAACGGTCGGTACTTCACTCGTTGAATAAAGTTGACGCACAGGCCTGTAGGCCCATGTCAACTGGCGAGTGAAGTTTTATTAAAAAAAAAAAAAAAAGAATTATTCTCTAAAACCACTAAACATAAGTAAAGTGGCATCCATGTACAGTTCATTGAATAACGGAAGAATTATAGGGCTAGGAACAAAGTTTTTAAAAGCCTGATGACCCAGATATGTCTCCTACTCCGCCAACTAATCTTAGAAAGAGAGTCTGCACAGCTTATTTGGAAGTAACAATAAATAATGCCTTGCATAAGTATCTCACACTGACTCTCTCTGCAATAAACACTGCTGACCTTATGTATCAAAGAAAATACAAAAATTACACATTTAATTCAATTCAAATATTCTTTATTCAAAGTTTGCATGGTATACAAAGAATAGTGTAATATGATATCATGATAATATAAATGTTACCTTAAAAACTAGAATGTGTTCTTCTAAAGGTCTACAACTTCGTAGTACTGTATAACAATGTTATGTTTTTCAAAATTACAACATTATTACTATCCACAATTATACTATTATTTATCTGTCTCAAATACCTCATCTGTCATATATGGAGCGATATTGATTAAGTACTTTTTAATTCTTTCTTAAATACTTTATTTAATTGGATGTTTTTTTAATTTACAAGGAAGCATTTGCAGAAATTTTTGACCAGAGTAGCTTGTCATTTTTTTTTTTAAATTCTAGATTGTGTCGTTGTGTGATGAGACCCTTACCCCTGGTATTGTGTCCATGAGAAGAGTGCTCCTTGCCATGTTCTTTTATGTACATAATAGAGTTTAAAATGTAGAGTCCATACACGGTTAATATATTTAATGTTTTTAAGTGAGATTTGACTGAGTCAAGAGGTTTTAATCCAATAATTATTCTTATTGATTTTTTTTGTAAAACTAGAATTTTTTTGAGATTTTTATTGGATGTGTTTCCATATAAGGAGATGCCATACGAAATGTGTGAATGAATGTACGAAAAGTAAATCAGTTTCAATGTTTGCTGACTGCAAAGGCTGTACATTCTTTTTAATGCGTAGAGGCCTGAATTTATTTTAATGCAAATATTTTCAACATGTCTATCCCATGATAAGGTTTGGTCCAAAACTAATCCTAAAAATGTTGTCTCATCTATTTGTTTGATTTTATTTGTTCCTAAATAAAAGTTTGGGTCTATTTTATTTTTACTATTTATTGTAGTGAAGACCATAAAGTTGGTTTTGCTTGTATTTAAATATAAATTTTGATTGAGTAGATGCTGTTCAATTTTAGCGAGATTAATAAATGATGTCACCTCTATTTCTTCGACTGAACTACCAGCAATTTTTAAATTTGTATCGTCTGCATATAGGCACATTTTTGCTTTGGGTACTTGAGATGTTATGTTTGGGATCTCATTTATGTAACATGAGAAAAGTAGAGGTCCCATATGGAACCTTGAGGAACTCCAAATTTACAAGGTTCAATCTTAGACCGAGCCACTGTTAGCCATTCTTTATCTTGATATGAAATCTCAACAAACTGACTTCTCCCTGTGAGGTAAGATTCAAACCACTTGAGTTCTTTGCCTTTTACACCCATATTATCAAGTTTTGCAAGTAATGTTCTATGGTCAACTCTATCAAAAGCTTTTGATATGTCCCTTGTTATACCAACTACATGCTCCCTTCTATCTATAGAATCTATCAATGACTACAAAATCTGTTGCAGCTGTAATTGTGGACAGGCCGGATCGAAAACCATGTTGTTCATTATTAATTAATTTGTTTTCTTCTAAATATAATGTGAATCTAGTACACATGGCTTTTTCATATATTTTTGATATTATGGGGAGCAGCGATATGTGGCGGTAGTTTTGTACTTCCTGAGTAGATCCTTTTTTGAAAACTGGAATTATTTTTGATATTTTTAGATTGCAGGGAAATATGCCTGTGACAAACGAGGAATTAACTAACTGTGTAATAATTTTTATTAGATGTGTTTTGCATGTTTTATAACTTTTGCTGGAATCATTGATGGCATGCATTTCATTCTCTAAATCATACAGAGTGTGGCAGCAAACTGCTGGGAATCTGCAACATTCTAATAATTCACATAAGAGCCTTTAGAACTCTCAAAATCTTCAACCAAGAGCACCATTCAGGGAAGCTATAAGTCTTAAAAATTCAATTTAATCAACTTGTACAACTTGGTCTATAACCTAAATCCACATTTAGGCTTGTGAAACAAAGAGAGATATGGTGCACAGAATGTGATATCAGTTTCATATCGATAGGCATGCAGCCATGTAGGAGAAAGTATGACTAATTGCAGGCCTCTGAGGTCTGCATCTGTTATTGTGAGCAATCACTTGTTCTTCGTGTGTGAACGGCTCTAAAATGAGAGAGGTTATTTGAACAAATATGTTGATTTATAGCTTTATAGTGAGATTCAAGCAAATAACATTTTAATAATGAATTAACAATCATGTATAGTATTTTTTAATGAAAAAAATGTTGTAATATATCATTCAGCTTATACATTTTTTTTCAGATAAATTAGCTGCATCAATAGTATTTGTGCGTTGCCAGCATAAATGGGGAACTGGTGTAGTCATCAATGAAAATGAAGGACTTATCTTGACATGTGCTCACATTATTCAACACGTACATAACTTATACTATATTATGTAATAATACAGCTAACAAAATACTTATACAAAATAATTTATCCAATATAGGTTTGTATCCAATATATCCAATATACAGCCTGTCTAAGGCTGCGTTCACATTGGACGCACGCTCGCACGACCATTTGGTACCACGAGCTTATATCACTTGCTCGCACAAGTGAAGAAATTCATATTGCTTGCACACCTGGCCTAACTGTATGAAAATGGAATCATCCGATGAAGAAGTGTATTTAATGGAAAATAGTGTTTTGAAAATGTTGTTGGTTGATGCTGAACCGTTTAAAGAATGGGTAAACGAATACTTTACAGACAGAGCTGAAGCCAGTGAATACATTTGTTGTATTTTTGGGAATCTTTTGAGACAGCCAGATAAGTTTTTTTGTTATTTTCAAATCATGCCTGACATTTTCTTTCACATATTGGAATATATTTCTCTAATTACTTTGAAACAATCAAACTTTTGAGAATATGTGTTTCTAGGAGAAAAGATCTACGTGCACTTCCTTCCTTCTGAAATTTATTTGGTTTCCAGAATCTGGTGGTTCAAGTACAAGCACGCTCTCTTATCCAGGTGCACACAGTGTGACCATCCTTTGTATTTTCCAACATCTTCTCTCATTCAATATCTAAATTTTTTCCTTCCGCATATGTGCACAAGCTCATGCAACCAGTTTACTCGCACGAGCGTATGTCCAATGTGAACGAAGCCTTAGCCATCTTCGCTTCCAAAATCCCCTTTCAATATATTTCTCCATGATACCTCCATAAAACCTGGGAACTGTTTATGAGACGATTCCCTTTTCTAGAAGAACAGTAACAGTAAGTAAAGACTTTATAAAGAATTTATAAAGATAAATTCTGGTTGCAGTCTTGCTCTTGGCATACATTTCTTATTACTCAATGATCAATAAAACAAAAAGAAGAGCTACCTATCAATAAACTAGAGTATATAAATAAAATAAGTCAGCTATAATTTCCAATACTAATGAAGAACAGCGCAGTTTATGTTCCAAATGAAAAAGAAAAATGGGTCTGCCAACCAATTGTGAAAGTTTCTAAGTAGACCAAATACTTTATTTTTTATAATGGATGTTGCTGTTTTCTCTCAGCTTTCTTTCAGTTGTCTAAAATATAGGCTACCGTGGATCTTAAAATAGAGTAATTGTATTTTATAAAATATCTCACGAGTGATACATTGGTATACTCTTACACTAGATTCAATTCACTGACATGAAAAACTCTATATCTCTATAGGTTAATTTCCAAATTTGTGCTTCTCATGTACAAAACGGTTAGTAGTAGCCTTGATTATATTATTACAAATAGATATCTTATATATTAGGAACAGTTTTGCAAGTAATTTGGTTAGTTAATGAGGTCTGCTACTTCAACAAACTTAAACTACATTACTTTACATGGGACTACAGTAGTGGTCCACTTATGTACCTTGAAACAGCTGGTAATTACATGTACAAAATTCAACATTGGACGAGGAATCTATCTAGGAATGAATACAGTGTGTTTCTTTTTTAACGGTGCCACCATTGGGATCTGTAAGAAATAAAGCTGACAGCGAACTTTTAACGGGGAACATTTACTTTTTTTGAAGAGGCTTTAAAATATGTAGGTAACTTTTCCCAATAGAGTGGCCAACTCAATTTTTTCTGAGGGAACGCTCAATATTTTATGGTTGTTTCAGATACTAAAAATAATTTTAAAAATTTTGTTATATTTGAGTAATTGTTGTTAAATACCAAACTACATACAAGTTATATAGAGCCCAAGGTTTAATATGATACAAGTAGGCATAAGCCTTTCAGTTATAAATGGGCTAGTAGACCACTATTACCATAGCCAGCTGTTATGTAGAATCTTGCCATTTTTGGAACATAAACAATTACGTTAACTAACCTACAATTACATAACCTATAACCTTTCGTTCTGTTAATAATTACTGTTCCTGTGGAAATTGTTCTGCATTACGTAATCTAATAAATTTTTGTGGTTTTATTGCTTTTAAAGTTTAATACCTACGTTTTGGTGTTCATCTCATTATTTTATGGTTTTAGTTTTATTTTTGTAATACCTACGTTTTTGGTACATCTCATTCATATTCACCTTAAAATATGTACCAAGTTGTGTTGGCGTCTCATATCTAAGAATCTATTAGAATATGCAATGAATGTACGTCTATTAGGATAAGAATGCCTTGGTAATAGATGTTGCTGCCAGGAAGTATCTGTGGGAGGGGGAGTCAAGATATGGGGGTGGGATTTTAGATACCTTGCAAGGGAACCTTCCTCAGAAAAATTTGGAAATATTTGTTCCAATAGAACATGTTCAAGCTATTTTTAAACTTTTAAAAGTATTTTAAATGTTCACTTGTATTTAGAATTGCAGGTGCA
Source organism: Stictocephala bisonia (assembly GCA_035578905.1). Lineage (NCBI taxonomy): Eukaryota > Metazoa > Arthropoda > Insecta > Hemiptera > Membracidae > Stictocephala > Stictocephala bisonia. The sequence goes on along the minus strand of JAQJVL010006997.1, from coordinate 7,058 downwards.
TTAGAATAAAATTTAATTACTTTTGTATCGAGATGTCATAGATTTCTTAATACCTCTTTATTGTGGGTGAAAGCTACATCACAACATATGGTGAGTATGTGAGAGTGACTCACCCACTTACCTATACATGGTCACAAATAATTTACTGATATTGTAAGTTTTAACTTAACATTCAAAAGCAATAAAATAAAGGCTACCTAATCATTTCAGTTATGAGATACATTTTCAGAATATAAGTTTCTTATAAATAATGTAGGTGAAGTAAGGAGGCCTGAAAACACTTCTGTATTGAAAGTAAGAGAGCATTTAATTTTTTAAGATCATAGACTATTTTCATAATATTAAACCAGGGAAGGTTGTAAAAATGGTTTTATTCACGTTAAATTGTAGAGCTCTGTTCTACTGGACTTGGAAGGTTTCAATGGTAATCTAGTTATTTTATTTTATTTATCTTTTTAATCTTGAGCTGTTAAACAAAAACAAATCCATTTTGGCTTCACGTATTATATATCCTTAACCCTTATATCCTTATATATAATGCGTGAAGCGGTTTTGTCAACTCAACTCCTCCCTTATTTATTAACCAATTTAAACGGTTGAGGTGTCAACAAATTTGCCTCTGTTCGTAGTTGTGCAATAAGGTCTTAAATTCTTTACTAATTTCACCCTGAAGGACACAAGCAGCTTTCAAAGTACATTTTTTGGCCATGGGAATAACATGGAGAGGGATTTAAATGAATCGAAAAGTAATAGCGGTTCAAATGTAAAAAACGATTTCCAAAAATTGTTAACAGCTGTTGGAATGTAATCAACAGGGTTTGAATATTGAGTAGGTTAGATCTTTCGTAATGCTTACCAGGGAAGGTTTTATACACATCCGATTGTAGAGCTCCGCTCTACTGGACTAGAAGATTTTAATGGTAATCTTATGCAGTTATTTGACTTAATCTTCAGGTGTTACACAAAAAGAAATGAAATGAACACGTTTGACATAGGCCAAGTAATATCGATGGGTATTTATACCAATAAATAGGTAGCAACCAAGTAATGTGAGTGAGAACTGTAAATGAATTTAAACTGTATGAGGGTTAAAATTGTGATTTTTACGTTATACGGTTAACCTACTATTATTTGAAGTCAAAAGTCACTGGCCGAGGTGTAACAAGCTTAGCGGGTGATGGGATTGGCACGCAAAGCGTGCATTGGTGTCTATTATACATTGTTATTATTATACATTGTTATTATATATTGTTAATGTCAGTACAGTCATTAATAACATTGTATTTTTTCTTATGGTTGGGATGGGATATAATCAACTTTATGGGGGGGGGGGAGGTTCTGACCCTAAGTAACCCAAATACTGTTATGCCACGGTCTCTCACCCAATACCACTGTACACATATTTGTAGGTCGGTGGGTCATCACCATTATATGCTTATGGGAGGGCAAGAGGGTCATAACACATAGGTCATAACTGAATTGTGATATATAATTTTTAAAATGTTTTTATTTATTGTAATATTTATAACCACTGTATGTAAGTGTAAGACTCAACATATGTGATGTGTACTAACAAATTTCCAAAATACTTTACAGAGTGGTGTTCCCATTAGAGTGTGTTATTCATACTTTAACTTTTGAAAATATCACTGATAAGTTACTTTATCCTTATAATAATTAGTTTCACTGTTCAAATTGTGCAGAATTTATTTATTTATTTATTCATAAGACGCTGATCGTCAAGATATCTAAATTAGTCTACCATGTTTCAGGGCCATAATAGCGTTTTTGTACTTTTTGAAGAAGGTCGATTTCACGCATCAGTTCTATACACATCCCCCGTTTCTACACCTTATGATTTGGCTATATTGTCCGTCGGTAAAGTAGCTAAACTCAAGGAGTTGAAAATGGCAGAAATTCCACCTGTTTTAGGTAATTTATATCAGTACTAAGTTAGTAGAGTACAAGATTTAATAACAGACTCATATTCAAATTCAAAATGGTTTTTATTCAGTACAATACGCATGTAATAGTATATTTCATAACAAGAGTGGAAAATGGGATTTTGCATGTTCGAGACCATATGTTTGAAGTGCGAGACTTGTCGAACACTTCAATTGGTCGAGATAACTGTCTCCCCTTTATCTATTGCATCAACAATATTCTGTATAAATTGTACTCCTGCAGTTATGGAATGGTTGATTTTTTTTGTTGAAATCATGCTTTTTTTTGTCTAAGAGATTATTTGGTTCTAGGTATCTTAATAGCTGAGTATAAAGTATTATTTCAAATATCTTTAAAACTTATGGGAGCAATGAAAGCTTATCTAGAAAATAGCTCGACAAGAGAGGGTATCTAGCATGAAGCTATTTTGTCACTTTTCTTTTTAAAAATAGGGACGACTTTTTATATCTTCAATTTATTTGATAAGTATCTAGATATAAATGAGGAGTACTAATGGCTTTAAAATATTTATCGAGGAATTTTTAATTGGTGTCATTGGAATCTCATCTAAATATTTAGAATATTTATTTTCAAAAGAAGAAACATCCTGTTCAGAAACTAGGGTTGAATGTAAATTTTGAATTGCTTTTTAAGTTTGGAATGTCACAAGCCTTGTTGGGTAAAGTATGAGTAATAATAAGATTATCAACAGCCTCAATACAAAAATTGTTAAATGCATTATTAACTTTTAATGGATCTGAAATTACTTTCCCTTTCTGTGTTATATTAACATACTTTTTTGCCTTACTTCCCTTCTAGTTTTAGTGTTTATTCTACTCCACTTTGTTTTTACTTTACTTTTTACGTTTGTCCTTTTATAAATTACCAGTTGTTGTGACAGGTGAAAATGTAATGGCAGCTGGCTACCCCTTGTCAACTGAACCATTAGTAACACACAACAGAACCCCCACTCTGTCCATGGGATGTGTTGCAAAAATCTCTAGACGTGGAGGTCCCTTGCAGACAACATGCTGTACTCAGAGTGGACTCAGTGGTGGGGCATTGCTGCGTCCTCCCGATCAACTCTTAGGCATCGTTGTCTCTAATATTTGCCTTGACTCCATGACAATGCCGTTCTTCAGCTTCGCTATATCTGTTGAAGACTTTAAAAGACCAATTGCCAAGTATATAGCCACCAAAGGTAATAATTAAGAAGTTTTCACTAAATCTTGATTATTAGTTAATATATTGACAGTGTTATTCTAAGTTCAGTTCATATGGATTTGCAGCGTTGGTGTATACTTTATCAGTAAGGGACGTATCATCTGCCAGCTTACAAGGTGTTTGAAAAATTTACTTTATACATACCAGTGCAATTCATGAAATATTTTATCACACACTATCAAACTTATATGGGGGAGTGATTGAATGGGTTATCAATAATATTCTTTTCATTGGTTTTAATGTAATTGGGACTATGGAAAAGTGAGCGAGTGTGGTTGAGCAGTCCACAGTGTCAGGAATTTGTACCTGACTTAGAGATAGTGCAGATTCGAATCCGGCCTTGACTGGAAGTATTTTCAGTATTATTCACTATGTACTGATCAGTAGTCTGTGAGGACTGGTCAGAGTAAGGGTAAAAAGGAGATTGGCCTCTCCTTAAAAAAAAACACAATTTTTTCCAAGATTCTTTAGAGAATTTTAAACAAAAATCACTAATAGAAAACCAATAAAATATAATTATAAACCTGAGATTCTGATAGTTACTAAGCATACTTATCCAAGAATCCAGTATGCTTGTTGCATAAAAATATAGAAATGCACTCTAATATCTTAGTAAGAATATCTGAACCAAACATCACCAGTAATCAAAAACAAATAAATATAGCAGCATGTCAATATAAATTTAAGATTTTGTTGGTAATTTATAATTTGAAAACAAAAAGATATAGTCATTCGAATGCCTAATCCTCAACTCAAAAAAAAAAAAAAAAATATATATATATATATATATAATTAAATAACATTGCTAGTTATGAAAAGAGAATTAATTTTTATATATGATTTTTCCTATTTATTTTTAACTTAAAAATTGTAAATTAGCAACATTCTAACTAATAAATTACATACAATAGAACTATATAAGTTAACAACTTTTGGCACCAAATTTTCACATTATTGTGCTATTTCGGTGCACATATATGTGGTCTTGACTGCACATATATGGGTGGGGAATGCAGTCAAGACCGTGCAGGATAGTTTGGGTGCCAACAACATAGTATATGTGTGAGTGGGTGGAAGAGCAGTAAAAATCTTGGTGTGTGTTGAGTGTTTAAGAGGTGTGTTAAAAGTCATGAGCATTGTATTACGGTAAGATCTCTGTAGTTGGACGCTTTGAGTACTATCAGGTTGGTGAGGTCAAAGTTGTCAAATTATACAGAATGTATGGCAAAGAACATGAAAGAAACAAAGTGTTTTTATAAAGGTATCAATCGATAGTTAAAACAAAACTAAAACAAACTATGTATTATTGTAACAGGGTATAACAGTGGCAAAGCATCACGGTAATCAAAAGTAATCAATCAAATCAAAGTAATCGCCTGGTCATCTCTGCCACACAGTAAAAGTTGGTCATTAACACAGAATAAACCAGACTTGTGAAAGTTACATACATTATACACTATTTCAAATTGAGAATGCAGTACGGTAAGCCCATAAGCAATGCTAATGAAATGGGAGTTTTTGAGGTACACCACTGTATAAAAACGTTGGCTCGCTGATAAAAAGTAATCATAAAATCAAATTTTTGCACGGAAGGGGTTGGGAAAATATTTATTGCCTGTTATTAAAGGTAATAATACAATTACACTGCATTTTAAGTGAATAAATATTGATTGAACATTTTGAAATGTTGTGTAAACTTTATACAGAAGTAGTGGATACTTACTATGTTAGTATGAATTGATTATTTAATAAAAATAATTTGTAATAATATAATAGAAGTAAAAATTAGTTCATATATTTGAGAAAAGACATGGAAAAGTCAACCTGTGAGGAAGTTTTTTATTTTTTGGTGAGGTAAGTTTCATCAGCGGGTCTGTATGTTTCTTTGTCACTTATTACCGACTAAACATATATTTTTTTTAAACAAAAATACTGTAATATAATATCCGAGCAAAACCGTGAGGATGCTATATGACAGTGGGCAGACAGACAGTGCTCTATATTTTTGCACCAGCTAGTAGCGCTGTGTTTGTCCATAAGAGCCTTACTGCATTCTCAACGTGAAATAGAGTAAAGCAGTTACTTTTTGAAAAAAGTAACTGATTACGGTTACAGTTACATTTTCTAAAATGTAACTGATTACATTCACAGTTAAAAAAGTAACTTTTCGCCCAGTTCCAGTTAAATTTCTCGCAAAATGTAAAACAATATTTTTGTTTAGTGAATAATATATATATGTATGTGTACAGTTTGGTAGTAAATGAAATAATATTTATATTTTATGCAACTAGGCTTAGTTATAGTTACAGTATTTACACGTTAACTTACTCCTTTTGAAAATATTTGTAAATTTCAACAATATCTGTTGTTCAAAACTAAGGTCTGTATTTCGGCCCCCCTTTCAGAAAATAGAAGACCTATGCACCTCACAATTCGCTCATTCGCTCACATGCTCACAATGAGCTGATGAAGGGACTAATGTATTATATTGGATGAACACATTATTTATCATAGGTGAAAGGGAGGAAGGCCCATTATGTTGTGAAGGTATTGTAGTAGCTTATCCTACGCAGCAGATGGTGCTTCTAAATTTGCACTGTTCTTCACAACTTTTTAAATAAAACTGTTTCTTGCCCGCTGCACCATTCATCTCTCCAGGTTGTGGAACATGATTCTTCCTGAGTTCTTTATTAATTATTTCCAGGAGGCCCTCTATTTCTAGAGGCCTGTCTTCTTCTTCCAACCAATCTAACTTAAACTATAAAAGAGTAAGTGTGAGAATCTTTTGTCAAAACCAGCTATTAGAGCATTCCTCAAAGATTGACAATATTCAAGACCATCTTGATCTTCAAGAGAAGTTCTAACACACTTTAGGGTCGGGAGTAAACATCCCATGAAGATTTCTCTCTCACCTTGAAGGATGTCTAGTGCAGTTGCCTCTGGCTCCAATACCTGGCAATATTCCTTAAAGAAATCAGTCTCGTTAGGTTTCTTGAACAAAGATACACCCAAGTCTCAGAAAATGTTATCTAATTTTTCAACATTTCCAAGCAGCAATTGTAGCGAATCAAACATAGAGTTCTATCTAGTTGCTCAGGGAACTACAAGGTACTGTCCAAATGCTTGTAGATGATTTCTGATGGCATTTTGCTAGAACCTGCCGAGGTATTCTTTTATATGAAAGGCTTGTTAGTGCTTCTTCAGCATCTTTGATAGCCAGCAGGTTTAATGTGTAGGCTGTACAGCAATGATGGTGCAGCAGCCTTCCAGCATCTGTATTGGCATCCAGTATGTTATTTATCTCTGCGAAGGTCTCTAGCTCTGGCTTATCAAAATCTTCTGAAGATGTTGAGGGGGTATTATCGTCACTTGGTTCATCAGGTGCTCCATAGATCCTGAATGCCTTTACAAAATTAGAAACCTTGTTCATCACTATCATGCTAGTTTTATTCTTTATTCCATAGTCTTCTTGGACGGATTCTATGGCATCTGCTAAAATGTCATATGTATGTCGTGCTAAACTCCTCCTGCAGCTTATCCCCATAGATTTTCTCTCAATGGTTACAGGATCAATCCAATGGTCTGTCATACTAAGGTATGACCTCTTAAACACTGTCCAACAGTCTGCTGTAACACAAACTGTTGATATTTTCTTGAACCACTGCACAAAATGATTCATGTAGTTCATCCATTAACTGCTTCCTGTTTTGAGGGATGGTGCCTCCACAAACGTTCAATAAATGTTGAAAATCAGGATGTTCCACTATTGTAAATGGAGATCCTGTCCCTACAACAAATCTTATTACTGCATTGTTAACTTTCTTCTTAAACTTGATTTCTACACACTTAGTTAGATTGATTTGTCTAAGTTTTGAATTGTTTGATTCGGA
>JAQJVL010006996.1:0-26007 GCA_035578905.1 Stictocephala bisonia | reverse complement strand
ATTACTAATAATATCTTAGTTGTAGGGCTCGAATGCAAAAAAAAAGAATACAATGAGTTCTATTATGACAATGCGAGTTCTTTAAAAATTACAATTGATACTCGTAACAAACTAATAGTATAACAATAAAAAAATTATAAATCAGTTACTTATAATCGTTTATCAACGTCAGTCATAACATTTAAGAAATTACAAATCAGTTACTCGTAATCGATTAACAACATCAGTCATAACATTAAAAAAATTATAAATCAGTTACTTTTAATCGTTTATCAAAGTCAGTCATAACATTTAAGAAATTACAATTCAGTTACTCGTAATCGATTAACAACATCAGTCATAACATTAAAAAAATTATAAATCAGTTACTTATAATCGTTTATCAACGTCAGTCATAACATTTAAAAAATAACAAATCAGTTACTCGTAATCGATTAACAACGTCAGTCATAACAATAAAAAAAATAAAATCAGTTACTTATAATCGATTAACAAAGTCAGTCATAACATTTTAAAAATTACAATCAGTAACTCGTAATCGATTAACAACATCAGTCATAACATTAAAAAAAATATAAATCAGTTACTTATAATCGTTTATCAACGTCAGTCATCACATTTAAGAAATTCCAAATCAGTTACTTGTAATCGATTATCAACGTCAGTCATAGCATTAAACAAATTATAAATCAGTTACTTATAATCGTTTATCAACGTCAGTCATAACATTAAAAAAATTACAAATCAGTTACTTGTAATCGATTAACAACGTCAGTGATAACATTTAAAAAATTACAAATCAATTACTTGTAATCGATTATCAACGTCAGTCATAACATTTAAAAATTTGTGTTTTGCAATAACTTGCGGCATAACTCCGTAAAGTGTTAATCCTATACCTGTGTTATTCAAAGGCGTATTGAAATGTCAACGATTGATTACGAATTCAATGAACATTTACATTAATTACTTGTTTTGCTTATTACCTCAATTTATTTCTAACTAATATTGAATTTATCTATGGATTTTGTATGTTGAACAAAGGATTAGTCCTTTACAATAATATAATTAAATTTGTATGAGCTCAAATTGAGTACCTAGTGTAAAAAACAAAAAAATTAAATACCAATCGTAATCAAAACACAATTCTAATCTTACTGATTGCTAAGCTATTTATCGCACTCATAAAAATTTATTTTGTAAAATTGTTATTTTTTTTAAATCGTGCCTTAAAAATGTCTGCTTTCACTAAAGTAACAATGGTTGTAATTTTGTTTAATTTGGTGCATAATCATTTTTGTTGCTGTGTCCAACTCATGGTTGTAAAACAGTTATCTAACGGATAAATTAGAGCAACATTACATGAGCGAAAAATTGTATACAATGGTTTCTGTCATTTTAAGGTACTACAAATATACATTTATAATATAGCTCCCACTCACCCTACTGAAACTAAACCTAGGAGCCCGCAAATGAAGGCAACCAACTACATATTATAATTTATGTTAAGTGACCTTCAGCGATATGTAGTTTTACAATACAGAATCAACAAAGTACTTATAGATATACAAAATGCAACTGATTATATTATTTTGATATATACATTTTCAAACAATTATTTTGCGAACTTCATGTATACAGAAAGTACATCTTATTTTGAAACTAATTTAGAGTTTTATATGTCAAACAACATTAATTATAATTGAAATATTGCAAGCCAACATGATTGTAGTAAGTTGTAAGTCATCAAGCAATCAATAAAGTAATATTACGAGAAATTTAAAAAATACTATTCACAATTAAAATAAAAAATGTTGTAGTCTACTTGAATGAACCAACTTGACTTCAGTGCGCTCTTACAGCAATTGCTAGAACTACGAGGAGTCTGGAAATTCTACAGCTAATGGCGTGGCGGTGTAAGCCAGCTGCCACCATAGCAACGCCTTGCATTGATGCCACGCTTCGGTTCTTTATTTATGTATTCAATTTATTTGTTATATTTTTGTAACTTAATTGTGGAAATAAATCATTTATTCATTCTTTAAATTCAACTGTTTTATAGAATACTTGTTTGATATTGTGAATATGAGTGTGAGCAAACATACTATGCTTCTGTACTTCAAACTATTGTTTCAACAAACATATTCAATATTGCGACAAAACGAGAATTGGTGATAAGTTTTCTGACGGAAAACCAATTTTTAACAACTTTTCAAAATTAACGTTAAAATATTTTTATTTAAATGATTTTTATCGATAAAAAGAAATTGAATGTAACAAATTAAGGTACACATATACTAAATAATATCTTAGTTGTGGCTCGAATGCAACTAAAGTACAAGCTCGATACTTGAGTTCTATTTTTACAATGGCGAGTTCTGTAAAATAAATTGAATGTAACACATTAAGGTACACATATACTAAATAATATCTTAGTTGTGGGGCCTCGAATGCAACTACAGTACAAGCTCGATACTTGAGTTCTATTATTACAATAGCGAGTTCTGTAAATTAAATTGAATGTAACAAATTAAGGTACACATATACTAAATAATATCTTAGTTGTGGGGGCTCGAATGCAACTACAGTACAAGCTCGATACTTGAGTTCTATTTTTACAATGGCGAGTTCTGTAAAATAAATTGAATGCAACAAATTAAGGTACACATATACTAAATAATATCTTAGTTTTGGCTCGAATGCAACTACAGTACAAGCTCGATACTTGAGTTCTATTTTTACAATGGCGAGTTCTGTAAAATAAATTGAATGTAACAAATTAAGGTACACATATACTAAATAATATCTTAGTTTTGGCTCGAATGCAACTACAGTACAAGCTCGATACTTGAGTTCTATTTTTACAATGGCGAGTTCTGTAAAATAAATTGAATGCAACAAATTAAGGTACACACATACTAAATAATATCTTAGTTTTGGCTCGAATGCAACTACAGTACAAGCTCGATACTTGAGTTCTATTTTTACAATGGCGAGTTCTGTAAAATAAATTGAATGTAACAAATTAAGGTACACATATACTAAATAATATCTTAGTTGTGGGGGCTCGAATGCAACTACAGTACAAGCTCGATACTTGAGTTCTATTTTTACAATGGCGAGTTCTGTAAAATAAATTGAATGTAACAAATTAAGGTACACATATACTAAATAATATCTTAGTTGTGGCTCGAATGCAACTAAAGTACAAGCTCGATACTTGAGTTCTATTATTACAATGGCGAGTTCTGTAAAATAAATTGAATGTAACAAATTAAGGTACACATATACTAAATAATATCTTAGTTGTGGGGGCTCGAATGCAACTACAGTACAAGCTCGATACTTGAGTTCTATTTTTACAATGGCAAGTTCTGTAAAATAAATCCATGAAAAGAGAAGTAGTATGAATTTATTTGCAAATAAATGGTCTGAATGCTATATAAAATAGTTTTCTCACCAAAAACTGTCACCAAAGGCTGTACTTCCACTATACGAAAGGCATACCTGGAACAATTACACAAATAATTAACCACACTATTATAAGGTAAGGCAAGCCCGCCATTAACCGCTAGTAGTGGCATCACATCGGTTTTAACTAAACAATTCCGTTGAAGTTAATCTTAACGGGAATGATGACAGGGAAAGAAAAATAAGTCTTTCTAACAAATAAAGACGGCAAGCTATAAATAGTTACAATGGGTTACATAAAAACAAAAACCAAACACTAGAAGAAAATATTTGGTAAAAACCCTAAACTACAACGATGATATACCTTGAAGGTCTTGTAACAAAACAAATTAAATAAATATAAATAAATAATAATGTTCGGTTTATCAATGAAAATGTGGATAAAATCATAATAAATATTTCCCATTCAAATCAAAATTAGTAATTTAAATAACAATAATTCTGGCCACCAAACTGGCCATTAGACCAAACTTAACTGGCTAGACCAAATAGTCTGATAGACCGATAATGGCGATGATACATTAAAAGAATTAAAATCGCGTTTCCAATGAAGTTTGGGACGAAATATTTTTTAATTTATTAGGCCTAAGCTGTTATTTTTTTTATTTAACCAAACGTTTTGCGAAATAAAAATCTTGAGCGTGTGCATCTATTCGTCCAACAATCCGATGCAAACAAAAATAATTTTTTAAATATTTGTAATGATCAAACCCCAATGGAAGCTATTACAGCACAAATTCTTAGAAACAAACAAACAATTATCTGAAACACATAATAATCTAGTAACATACCATGCAACTTAACACATTTGTAATTCCAAACATAAAATTGTTATGTTTTCACGCACGAAACAATAAGTTAAAACGAATATTAAAACCTTAACATACCACAGAGATAAAGAGGTAAGAAGAGCAGGGATTAAGTGGTTAAGGCATGAGGAGGGGTGGCATGCCAAGGTTGGTGGTTCAATGCTAAGAGGGTAGGCCACTTAGTCCGGCGGTAAAATGTACAGTACCTAAAGGTAACCAGTTTGCCTTGGTTATGCATTCCACTTGACAAGTTATTAATGAAGACTTCTCTTGTGTACAATATACTGTACTTCATATTTGGTAAGAACTCGACGAAATTGTTTTAAAAGCTTTCCCCTAATGAATAAGACTATAAATTTTATTACAAAAAGCATTGAATATCAGGATCTATTAGCCCCAAATATAATATAGTATAATAGAGTATAGCGATTTCATTGGCAGAGGGGAGAGAAGCTGGATTGGTCGGCCATCCAACAATATTTTTGTCGTATTTTGTTCTATAAAATCATACTTGATACATTATTTTGCACGAATTTTACTCGAGAGTGTAGATTGATTACCGTATTTTAACTGTTTATTTTAATTTTGTTTAAACACGTACTATTTAACATAGATCAAGTTACAAAAATTAATTTAATGAAAAATCAATTAATCAATATTAAGAGGACAATAGATTCGAGCTGTCCTGACACCAGACTGGAAGTCATCACAATTTTTTATGACCCCCTCCCCCGTTTATATGGAGAATAGATTCGAGCTGGCCGAACTATACGCCGGAAGTTACAGCAATATCATATGATTCCAGCCTCCCCCCTCGTTTATATGGAGAATAGATTCGAGCTGGCCGAACTACACGCCGGAAGTTACAGCAATATCATATGATTCCAGCCTCCCCCCTCGTTTATATGGAGAATAGATTCGAGCTGGCCGAACTACACGTCGGAAGTTACAGCAATATCATATGATTCCAGCCTCCCCCCTCGTTTATATGGAGAATAGATTCGAGCTGGCCGAACTATACGCCGGAAGTTACAGCAATATCATATGATTCTAGCCCCCCCTCCAACCCTCCCCCCCATTTGTATGAAAAATAAGTTCGAGCTGGTTGAACTAAACGCCGGAAGTTACAGCAATATCATATGATTCCAGCCTCCCCCCTCGTTTATATGGAGAATAGATTCGAGCTGGCCGAACTATACGCCGAAAGTTACCGCAATATAATATGATTTCAGCCTCTTTCCCTGTTTGTATGGAGAATAGATTCGAGCTGGCTGAACTGTACGCCGGAAGTTACAGCAATATCATATGATTCCAGCCCCCTCCCTTGTTTATATGTTGAGTTGATTCGAGCTGGCCGAACTATACGCCGGAAGTTACAGCAATATCATATGGAGAATAGCTGGCCGTATTATACATGTTTCTTCTGGTAGCATGATAACCTGTAAAACTTAATTTAACTTTGCTGCAGGACTCTGAGTAATAATAATTAATTGTGACACTACAAGTTTTAACTTTCATTTGCCCGTATTAATTTACTATGAAGTAGATATAAAATAGGCGAAAAATAGACGCCTTAAACACATTTAAAGTGACGTTTCTTTTACAATGTTCATTTGTGTACTATCAGTGTGTAATGGAAATTTTGCATTAGAAAGTAGGAATTTCAACTGTAATATCTTCAATTTTACTGAAAAATTATTAGATTTTTTTCAAATTTTGATATTTTGTTTTTTTATTGGTCAGTATATAATTTATTTATATATATATATATATAACAAATCACGCAGATATAAATTGATAATATGAGTCTAAGGAATATAATGCATTATTACAGAACGCACCATAATTACGATTGGCGTCCATAAACGATTGAGCTAATATCTATGACGGTTTAATATGTACAGTTTTCCTTTGGCTATTTATTTACACTACTTTTAATGTAAAGGTTGAATGAAACATACGAAGTGGCAACGGTGAATAACTTTCATTTATGGAGTCAAACAAACGTTCCTCATTTATTTAGGTCAAACTTTATTCATAAACCAATTTTACAAATTCAAAAACAAAAAACTTAATTACAATTAAAACACAGCTATGAGCTCTCGGTACCTGAGTCTCAACGTATGATCGAACAAACAGTTTGCATTATTCCATTTTTATTACGATACTTATTGCATTATTCCATTATTACATATTGTTTCATAAGTATGCATAGATTGTTTAAGAATTATTATGTATATTTCAGACAATTGTAAGTACGAAAGATTAATTTTATAAGTATTTTTGCTGCGGGTTTAAAGTTATAGTGAAAGCGGTTTTGTTACTTTGCGGGACCACCACATCGTTGTACGAATATTTGTATTAAGTATTTCTGCTGCGGGTTTAAAGTTATACTGAAAGCGGTTTTGTTACTTAGCGGCACCACCACATCGTTGTACGAGTATTTGTATTAAGTATTTTTGCTGCGGGTTTAAAGTAATACTGAAAGCGGATTTGTTACTTTGCGGGACTACCAAATCGTTGTACGAGTATTTGTATTAAGTATTTTTGCTGCGGGTTTAAAGTAATACTGAAAGCGGTTTTGTTACTTTGCGGGACCACCACATCGTTGTACGAGTATTTGTATTAAGTATTTTTGCTGCGGGTTTAGAGTAATACTGAAAGCGGATTTGTTACTTTGCGGGACTACCAAATCGTTGTACGAGTATTTGTATTAAGTATTTTTGCTGCGGGTTTAAAGTAATACTGAAAGCGGATTTGTTACTTTGCGGGACTACCAAATCGTTGTACGAGTATTTGTATTAAGTATTTTTGCTGCGGGTTTAAAGTAATACTGAAAGCGGATTTGTTACTTTGCGGCACCACCACATCGTTGTACGAGTATTTGTATTAAGTATTTTTGCTGCGGGTTTAAAGTAATACTGAAAGCGGATTTGTTACTTTGCGGGACTACCAAATTGTTGTACGAGTATTTGTATTAAGTATTTTTGCTGCGGGTTTAAAGTAATACTGAAAGTGGTTTTGTTACTTTGCGGGACTACCACATCGTTGTACGAGTATTTGTATTAAGTATTTTTGCTGCGGTTTAAAGTAATACTGAAAGTGGTTTTGTTACTTTGCGGGACCACCACATCGTTGTACGAGTATTTGTATTAAGTATTTTTGCTGCGGTTTAAAGTAATACTGAAAGTGGTTTTGTTACTTAGCGGCACCACCACATCGTTGTACGAGTATTTGTATTAAGTATTTTTGCTGCGGGTTTAAAGTTATACTGAAAGTGGTTTTGTTACTTTGCGGGACTACCACATCGTTATACGAGTATTTGTATTAAGTATTTTTGCTGCGGGTTTAAAGTAATACTGAAAGTGGTTTTGTTACTTTGCGGTACCACCACATCGTTGTACGAGTATTTGTATTAAGTATTTTTGCTGCGGGTTTAAAGTAATACTGAAAGTGGTTTTGTTACTTTGCGGGACCACCAAATCGTTATACGAGTAATTGTATTAAGTATTTTTGCTGCGGGTTTAAAGTTATACTGAAAGTGGTTTTGTTACTTTGCGGGACTACCACATCGTTATACGAGTATTTGTATTAAGTATTTTTGCTGCGGGTTTAAAGTAATACTGAAAGTGGTTTTGTTACTTTGCGGGACTACCACATCGTTGTACGAGTATTTGTATTAAGTATTTTTGCTGCGGGTTTAAAGTAATACTGAAAGTGGTTTTGTTACTTTGCGGGACTACCACATCGTTGTACGAGTATTTGTATTAAGTATTTTTGCTGCGGGTTTAAAGTTATACTGAAAGTGGTTTTGTTACTTAGCGGGACCACCACATCGTTGTACGAGTATTTGTATTAAGTATTTTTGCTGCGGTTTTAAAGTAATACTGAAAGTGGTTTTGTTACTTTGCGGGACTACCACATCGTTGTACGAGTATTTGTATTAAGTATTTTTGCTGCGGTTTTAAAGTAATACTGAAAGTGGTTTTGTTACTTAGCGGCACCACCACATCGTTGTACGAGTATTTGTATTAAGTATTTTTGCTGCGGTTTTAAAGTTATACTGAAAGTGGTTTTGTTACTTAGCGGGACTACCACATCGTTGTACGAGTATTTGTATTAAGTATTTTTGCTGCGGTTTTAAAGTTATACTGAAAGTGGTTTTGTTACTTAGCGGGACTACCACATCGTTGTACGAGTATTTGTATTAAGTATTTTTGCTGCGGTTTTAAAGTTATACTGAAAGTGGTTTTGTTACTTAGCGGGACTACCACATCGTTGTACGAGTATTTGTATTAAGTATTTTTGCTGCGGTTTTAAAGTTATACTGAAAGTGGTTTTGTTACTTAGCGGGACTACCACATCGTTGTACGAGTATTTGTATTAAGTATTTTTGCTGCGGGTTTAAAGTAATACTGAAAGTGGTTTTGTTACTTTGCGGGACTACCACATCGTTGTACGAGTATTTGTATTAAGTATTTTTGCTGCGGTTTTAAAGTTATACTGAAAGTGGTTTTGTTACTTAGCGGGACTACCACATCGTTGTACGAGTATTTGTATTAAGTATTTTTGCTGCGGTTTTAAAGTTATACTGAAAGTGGTTTTGTTACTTAGCGGGACTACCACATCGTTGTACGAGTATTTGTATTAAGTATTTTTGCTGCGGTTTTAAAGTTATACTGAAAGTGGTTTTGTTACTTAGCGGGACTACCACATCGTTGTACGAGTATTTGTATTAAGTATTTTTGCTGCGGTTTTAAAGTTATACTGAAAGTGGTTTTGTTACTTAGCGGGACTACCACATCGTTGTACGAGTATTTGTATTAAGTATTTTTGCTGCGGTTTTAAAGTTATACTGAAAGTGGTTTTGTTACTTAGCGGGACTACCACATCGTTGTACGAGTATTTGTATTAAGTATTTTTGCTGCGGTTTAAAGTAATACTGAAAGTGGTTTTGTTACTTTGCGGGACCACCACATCGTTGTACGAGTATTTGTATTAAGTATTTTTGCTGCGGTTTAAAGTAATACTGAAAGTGGTTTTGTTACTT
The DNA here is from genome assembly GCA_035578905.1 of Stictocephala bisonia. Lineage (NCBI taxonomy): Eukaryota > Metazoa > Arthropoda > Insecta > Hemiptera > Membracidae > Stictocephala > Stictocephala bisonia. Next base: position 16,677 of record JAQJVL010006996.1, on the reverse strand, counting down.
TACGGTACCACCACATCGTTGTACGAGTATTTGTATTAAGTATTTTTGCTGCGGTTTAAAGTAATACTGAAAGTGGTTTTGTTAATTTGCGGTACCACCACATCGTTGTACGAGTATTTGTATTAAGTATTCTGTAACTTTTGTATTATGACTATGTCAAGTTTAGTTAGTAGTTGTTTTGTACAATTTGATTAAACTTCTGACAATATTTCGTCCATTCTCATAGGCCTAAAAAATAAAATAAATGATGGTTTTTCTTTATAGGACACTATCACAAACGATATGCAAGATTAATTTCTTTATTATTGAGACAAATGGGTCCAATAACTTCGCAAACTTTTCAAATCTTATACAGCAACTAAAAATATATACAAAGGAAGGTTTCTAAGAACGTTGCAGAAATAATACTGTCTTAAGACACTGCCAAGAAATCTCTCTGTTGTTGTAATTGTATAAAGGCTACGATAACTAACTCGTATTTGATTTTTATTATCGTTAGTCATTCACTACAAACTAATCATTAATATAAACACCAACTTTCACGTCATAATTAGAATATAACAAATAAATTATTTTCTATCATAACTTTTAAACAAAATTAACCGATTACTCCAACTGAAAAATGAGTTTCTCGTAAAGTTTATATACGAGCATGCACACAAAATTATACTATAATTAAAAGAGAACCGAGCGATAATCAAACTATTAGATTATCTCTTATTATTGCTTAAGTATTTTAAAATAATAGTAAAAAACAAGCGGCGTTTAAAATAAATTGATTGTATTTTCAGTATAACAATATGTTCTCAATATGGGAATAAAACTATTGTATGTTATTTTAAATTTAATGTCCGCCACAATTATACATTTATCTTTATAAAAGTAACGACGATTGTAATATGTTTTTACATAAATGATTTATTTTACCTTTTTATTGTTCAAAACATTTTACCCTTAGTTATCCTACTGATAATTTTCATTAGATGCCAAAAAGTTGTCTGTTCTTTTATTTATTTGTTTTAATTTTATAATAGATATAATTTATCTGTTTGATATTGGATATATATATATATATATATATATATATATATATATATTTTAATTAAACTTCACTCGCCAGTTCACATGAGCTTGCAAGCCTGTGCGTGAACTTTATTCAACGAGTGAAGTACCGACCGTTGGTTCAGTGGGGATTCGAACCTTGGATCTTGCCCTCCGCAGTTCGAAACCTTAGCCACTGAGCCACCACGCCGGCAAGGCTTTTTTTTATTATGTTGCACTATAAGGACCAATGTGGTCAAATATTTGTATCAAACAGACAATAAACGTATATCAAATAGTGTTCAGAAAAACACATTTTTTAACACTTTTTACAGTTTCGACTTACTTTACTATCCAAATGTTTAGCTGGAGAATTAAGTAACTAAATATATGTAATTAACCACCATCTTTAGATATTCTGGTTTTACAGAATGAGGCAGAATGGTTTTACAAGGCATGCAATAAGCGTAAATTTTACGTCTCAGTTGTGCAAACATAATATGTCTTGAATACTTAATTTAAGACAATTTGTTCCCTTCACTATGCAGTTACATTAGAGAGTATACTATATACAGTACAATTACACTAAATTAAACTACTTGAAAACAAAAATCAAAATGTTCATTCATGAAACAACTTCCAGTAAAAAAATATCTTTCTTAAAACAAAACAAAAAGATATTCGGAAACTCCATAAATATAAAAGCAAGTTTAATTAGATGTGAAAGTAATCAACAGGGAAAATTGAAATTAGATTGAGGCACCGAGTCAGCCAAGCATCTGAATTAATTTCCAATTTACAGACAGTAAGGCAAAGTTTGATAGTCGTTTATGACTTGGGAGATGACTCCCAACTTGCCGGATTACATATATAATGCACACACACCTACTGATGTTGGTTCTGGCTCGTCAAGTCGCTATTGACATGTCGTAGTATCTATTCACGTTGGTTACGACTCGCTTACAGCTGTTAATTAGAGTGAAATAGAACGCAGCGCATCAGCATCCCGACAGACGTCTAAAAGTTACTCTTAAGTACTTGGCACTTTTAGAAGTATTTAGACATTTTGTACTATTGATTAATACAGTGTTATCAGTACAAAATACTAAAACCTCTCCTTTAACCATTGGAATTGATCTAAAGGGTTGAGAAAGAGTCTGGAATATATTTATTAACTTTAAAACTATCGAAAGAAATGTAATGAAACCTTATAGTTATGTTCTTGACCAATAACTCTCTATACCAAACATTTAGACATATTTTACTAGTTTTTCGCATAGCAAGAAGATTGTCCACGAAGGAAGTATTAAAAATGTTAAATGTAAACTCACCCCGAGTTATATAACTCATTATAAAGGTCTTTGTTTTTACAATACAAAAGTGCAAATTTGAGGTCAAAAGGATGACCCAGTCAAAAAATACAGCCTTCAAAGATTTTAATATTATAAATAATACTTCTTAATTATACGGCTATTTATTTATTCCTGTTTGTGGTCCCTGTTGTTGAGTATATTGTCGATTGTTTATAAAGACTACGTTAAAAAAATAACAATGATATTTAACAAAATTAAAAATAAGAAAAACACTTTGGACAGTAAGTATACCCTAAAAATAGTTGTTAAAGACAATTATTATAATCATTTTTTGAAATTTTGTTGTAAAAATGAATTAATTTCTCATATTTTGTCAATTAAATTATAGCTTTAAGCAGCAACAGACAATAACTATGTTATCCTTGTCCTTAAAAAGTATTAGTTATATGACATTAAGTTCTTTGAGAGGCTATGATTGGTTGACCTCAGATTTGCACTGTTGTATTGTAAAAACACCTTTACAGTGAGGTATAACTCGAGGTAGACTTACTTTTTAAATTAACTTATTAAATTAAGACATCCTTCGTGGGCCAGCTCCTGGCTATTCGAAAAATTAGTAAAATATGTCATAATTGATGGGATAGGGACATGTTCATAACTAAAAAGTGTCATTAAATTTATTTCAATAGTTTTAAGCTAATAAATATATTCCAGACTTTTGCCCAAACCTGTATGTATAAAAACATAAATAACGAAAAACGCCTCAAATTAAATAATAATTAAACTGTACAAAATTGCATTAGTACAATGAGTTTTTAAATATTTTAATCCACAACGTGGACAGTATAAATCGGAGATTAATGTAAATTAGTGATTAAAAAATTGACGCATGCGAAACTATGAATTCTTAAAAAATTTCAATTTTAAATCCAAACTACACTATTTATTTGTACGGGCGCATCGTAGTCATATAGGGATATAAGGATTTCAGGTGAAAGTCGATGAGAGAACATAGTGTTTGATACAACTTAAGACTACACTTTTTTTGTGTAATTAATAATTACTCGACAAATGAACAGCTGATAATAACCGGCTGAACAATTTCAAACCACAAGACCCAAATTAAGGAGATTGTCTCTAACAAAGGACGCTACTACTGTCATACAAGAAAACAACTAAAAGATCAACAATGGTGGTTTAACGTAAGTTCTTATTTGGTAACTTCATCAAGCTAAAACTGACATTAACGAAACGGAAAGGTGCCAAGGAAAACCAAGGAGTAACGATGGCAAGTATTTACACGCAGTAAAATTACCGTCTTGCAACACCCTTCGATTTATCACAGTAATCCTGAATAATACATTACCAACTCCCTCCTGGAACTCACAGGAATTACGAAAGGCTCTTTAGATAAATAACACTTGAGTGATACACGTAAGACCCTTCTACATGTGTGGAATTGCTTTATGGTAACTACTTCCAGGTAATAACGGGAGATGTTAAGGCTTCTGTTGTGTAACTGATAACAATCAATGCCGAGTTCTCGCAGTTAACACAAGCCCTAGTTGTGTCAGAAAAAAAAGTTGTACCAAATAAAATGTAATTATTTTACCATATTCGCAGTGGTTCCCAACATTTAAGTTTATTCGTGACTTAGAGGTACCACAAGTTTTTATCTACCACCATGATTGTATCTATGAACTCATTCAGCTCATTGGGGGCTTCACCCCCAACCCCTTCCCGTTAAAGGCTACAAAACTACAATATAAAATTAAATTTGTAAAAAAAAGTGATACCAATTAAATTGAGGTCCCTTTATAAACGATAATTCTAGTTTAATAATTCAATTCTGTTCTGCTAGACAGACTGTTCTGCAGTGTTACCATTTACAAATTTATACAATTAAATTTCCCTAACAATAAGAAAATATTTCCGACTTTTACACATAATTCCCTTTGTTAATTTTTTTTTTTGTTTGAAAAGTTCGATTCAATCAGTAATAATCTCGCGACCATTAAAATTACTCTCGCGCAACTCCAGTGTTTGCGTAGCACCGGTTTAGAAACACTGAGCTAGAGCGTTTGATTTAAAATGCTATTTATCTTGCATTTGCTAGTCCTTTCTTCACATAATCCCAACCCCCAGAATCAAAGTAATCAGAGTGTCTAAAGGGTTTGTTATCTTTGTATTTATCTGTAACTAATACATCAACAAAGGGGGTTTGCTCATAATTATGCCACGTAAGACATGGCGGAGTTCAATCATATAGTTGAAAGAATTCCACTTCTTGAAAGAATGCCTGGAAGGTTTACCCTTGATTTTCGAGAAAAAAACGTTTATAAAAACAAAAAAAGTTCAAAACAATTCAGCTACACTTGCAAACATTATTCACAACTATAAATCCTTAAACCTTGATAATATGAAAACCAAAATAAATAATTTGGTACACGTCGAATGGTAAGATGATATGTGAAACTAGTCGAGGAAAGAAAGACATGACAAATCCGCTTTGTTTTATTATTAAATAATCATATTTAATAATAAAACACTAACAGCATAACGAGACAAACTTCACTAAACTAAATAACCTGGAACACACAAAAAAAAAAAATCAGAAAATAGAGGTTCAACTTAAACGTTTTATGACGTCAGTTTTGGAAACATGTTTTTAAAATAAATGTAGTCATTTGAGAATTAAATTAACCAAGTTCACCTACACGATACTTGGGGTGTTACGTGACAACGGCAGACATGTAGGTTATGATTGCACATTGGTCGTATTTACCATAAAGAGGAGATCAAAGGAACACCTCTGCAATCTGCCATAAGTGGCCTTGTAATGCGGGAATGGCGTGCTTCTTGCCACACCGAACACTATCAGATGCCCAAATCTTTCTCTCCGTCCTTCAATTGGGTAGCAGCTATTGTTGATAAGCCTGCAAACACGTTTAATTTCCCGTAACTCATTCGTTTAAGGTCGGCCTATTAATACTGGGCAATCTAAAATATAAATTCTTAATGCCAATCATAAATAGTTTTTATACTCAATTAATTAACGGAGTAGACAATGGACATTGAGAACATTTATATACAGTACTATTTTGTTTAAGTGGCTACTATTTAAATTCACGTTGAAAGGTCAAAATAAACTCTATTTTATCACAAATTATAAATGTGTTAAAATACATATTTATATGTGCGCACGCGTGTGTGTGTGCGTGCGTGCGTGCGCGCGCGTAATGACTACACATTCAAAAGAGAAGCACTATTGTTACAATACAGCAAACTGGCAACAGTATTTGCAAATCAAATGTCCTGCACTACGAAAGGCTTTGGTAAACCCTGTTTCGTATTATCACAGACAACAAGCTCTACACAAGCTCATTCCCATGCTAAAGATTGTTAACATTTTTTCTTACTGTGTGAACTGTCCGTTTTGAAGCGCGCCGAGCGGCTGTGAACTGAGCGGCGTTGCCAGATTGAACTCAGTTAACACACACTCTCGTGTCATTCACTTCACCTAGTTAGAAGAGAGGGAGGCAGTTCATTGCGGCAACGTCGCATCCTAAAATCACGGTCGTGTAGTACGTGAACCAAAAAACAGCGCGTATAATTTTCCTGTAGCCTATGAATTATCTAGACGCAAACTGAGAATCATTAGATTCCTTTATTGTAGGTAGGGTTAGTGTGAAAAATGTTCTATCTAACGTGTTTTGAAGGATGGAAATAAACAAAACATAACTTAATCATAAACTAATTACTGTATAAATCATTATTTTAGCCTCTTTACAACACTTAATATTAAAAAATCGTGGTTCTTTACGGAAGGGGTTAGAGTAAAAGTACGGCTATTTTTGCAAGCATGTTAGCTAAATTGTAGTACTTTGAATATCCTGTAGAAAAGTTTTTTCTTTTTCTTTTAAATAACTTTCAGGGTAAAAGATAGAACATTAATACCATCAGATAATATATCATTATATATTTTATGAACTTTCAAAATATATTTAGTACTACACATTTAATAAAACGATTGTTTTTTCATACAAATATATTAGGTGAAAATTAAGAAATATTTTTTTAATGACGCGGCTAATGTAAATGTAAGATTTTATCCATTGATACAGCTTTACGTAAAAATGGAGCTCGACAATGATGATATCTACTTCACAAGACAAAGGTTGAAATGTGATTATGACTTTGTTGGTTGATGCTTGGCAGTTCCGCAGTTAATAGAGGTAATGTATTCATATTATTCAAATTTATGCATCTGACGTCATTCTCTCAACAATAATTCATTGTTTAGCAGCTGATATGTGTTTAACTGATATTTTATGGAATATGGTTGACGTACAACACACTGTTTTAGTTTACAAAACTCATTTACTTTGATGTCCAGTTAAACATTATTAATTACAAGACGAAGAAGACGTAGATTTGTCAATGATGATAAGCGATGGTGAATTGTCTTCAACAAACACAGCTTCGCTCGGGACGACAAAGTTTAATAAACATTATCGCTGGAGGCGGAGAGGATTAGGTTTCCCAACTTTCCGGATATGAAATCCGGTTTATCCTACTTTCTTTTACAAGCTCACTATCACAATGATTGCGTGGTAAACGGTAGAGCTTCGCATCGCGCTGTGGCAATCCGTACGAACTTTAGGTTGCTAAATAATTATTTATTGATATTTGTATGTGGCATACAAAAGTTTTGAAAATACATTGAAAATATGTTAACAAAAGTACTAATAAGTGAACGTCACATAACAAAAATGCATTATAATATAAGAACAACATTTTCAGAATATTATGGTAATCACTTTCGTTTACCATCTTCAGAACATTGGTGTTCAACTACGCTATCGATATACCAACAATTGTCATGGTAGGGAAACCTATGATGGTTGGCTGGAACAATCAATATGGTGACTGTTTGTTTGGTAACTAAACAGGCTGCCAGTTAATTAGGTGTCATGTTAATCATGGCATTAGCAGACAATTAGTAGCAAAAGTAACAGTTTTCTTCATGATTTTTTCCCTCTTACTTTAGTTTTTTACATTTAAATTTGTAAAAATATATTATGTTTAATCAGTAGAAACAAACTGACCAGAACAGAAATGTTCTATTAAATCCAATTCAAAGCCAGTTAGCCGTGTGCAACAACGGAGTATCACAACGTTTTCAAAGACCTCTAAACTGGCAGTCAGTCTCAGGCCTTGTTTTAGAGGTCTTTGATCTCGCCTCAATCCGCTTAGAGCATTGTTTTCTCTTCAGCTTGTTTTATTTCAACGCCTTTTACCTTTTGACACTCTAGAATTATCAAGTTTCCTTTACAAACAAGTAGAACACGTGTTTTCATATTGAAATTAATAAAAACAAAAATTACCTTACTATTTATTTAATATATATACAAAAAACTCGACATAGTTGTTCGAAAACGTAGTTTTTAATAAAAAACTAACTAAAATTATAAAAAAGAGCCTGTAAAAGCGGTAAAACAACATTTAATTCCTCTCCAACCCGATCGTTTTTCATTTGTTCTTTTATTTAGCAGTTAAACATCTTGCTGCAAAAGAGGCAACTAGGACTGATATGTCTTATCTAATAGTTTGAGAATGAACTTACGTTACCCCCAACACGCTAACCATATCTCGAACTGGAGATCTAGGATTAAAAATGGCCTATTTGAAAATGGCAAAACATTTTGATACCACAAAACGCATATGCCTGAAAAAGATATTTATACATACCTCTACCAAATTTCTGCTTAGTATGTTCAGTAATTTTTATGAGTGTTAAACGTACATAGTGCCAGATACCAATAAAAGTACACATAATTGTATTTGTATATCCCATCAATATTTATAAAGTGCATACATATACGTGTTAAGTAAAACATTAACATTATGTACTTAACTTTACTGCTTAATAAACTGTCACGAATCATAACTCACTTACATAATATTACATAAGCTTTCTATATATATAGAAAGCTTTCGCCAAGTTTAATTTTTTTTATGTAGACTGTTTTTTTCTAACGGGACAGTATAACAATTAAATTCCATTATTTATAATATATTGTAACTTGAATTACTCAAGATATTATAGAATAAAAAACAGTATCGTAGATATTAAAAGAATAACATTTTTAATATTACTTATCTCACGGTATAAAATTTAGTTCCTTTTATAAACACTTCGTCAGTTTGGACATTTTATGAGTATTATTTGTGCAATGATTTGATAGTTGTTATTATTTTAAGTGCTAAAGTAATACAGTTACCGGACTGATTCTGGTGGGCGCAAATTAGTTAAGACATAATGGAGAAAAATATGAGGCAAAACACAGCGCAAACTTCAACTATCGCAAAATTATTGAAGAGAATGATAATAACAACAAGTATTCACTTTTGCACAACATTTATATAACAATTAATTATTATTTACATTAAATTAATATAAATTTAGAAATTTCACATTACTACGATTAAATACTTTGGAAGAATGTGAAATTCACAAATCAACAAATATCAACATAAATCGCTAAATGATAAATCAACAGTATAAATCTAAAAATTGATTTAATAAATTATTCAATAAATCTGGTTCCAGAACAAATCCTGATTATGGTGACATTTTAATTTTTGTGTTTTTAAAATTTTTATATTGTAAACAACTTGAAGTACGCTATTGTTATTATTTAGAAAAAATGTATTAATAAACCCACTTGATAGTGGGGTTAAATTCTGACAACGTTGGATGTTAAAAAAAATCAACAACGCGGCTTTATTGACATATTATGTCATATAATTTCTCATTACTCGGGCTAACCTTGAATAATATTAAATTTAAATTTGAACTAAACAAAATTAATGGAGAAGAGTGGGCGAATTAATTTTATACTACTTCCGAAGTTTTACCCTTCATGTACCAATTGTTGTCTTAAATAGCATCGAGGTTTAACAAGTGTTGATAAAACTTAAAAACATGTTCCACTCCAGTAAAAAATGGTTTTGAGGGAACGTAGAAAATAACATTTCCCTTAATTAAGGTTCATCCTTTTAAACAAGTGACACTGTCAGCCGGCCTTGAGTGGCTTTAAAAGGACATTTACCACAAAGTTTGTTCTTTTTTCACAGACGGTGCCTTTGAACAACCCGAGCGTTGTGTTTACGTAAGAGTAAAGCGTTAAAGTGTCGCCTCCTTTACCTGGGCTTTACATTGTCTGTTGTCTGGGCACCAAGGCATTGCTTGTCGTAATCTCTGTTTAGCAATCGTGCACAAAGTCTCTGAGTATTGAGCGTAAAGTGTCGCCTCCTTTACCTGGGCTTTACATTGTCTGTTGTCTGGGCAGCGAGGCATTGCTTGTCGTAATCTCTGTTTAGCAATCGTGCACAAAGTCTCTGAGTATTGAGCGTTAAAGTGTTGCCTCCATTATCTGGGCTTTACATTGTCTGTTGTCTGGGCACCGAGGCATTGCTTGTCGTAATCTCTGTTTAGCAATCGTGCACAAAGTCTCTGAGTATTGAGCGTTAAAGTGTTATCTCCATTATCTGGGCTTTACATTGTCTGTTGTCTGGGCACCGAGACATTGCTTGTCGTAATCTCTGTTTAGCAATCGTGCACAAAGTCATTTCACTACGTTTATCATATCTTGTGTTCTGCCCCTCGTACAACGGGCAGCTGAGAGTCAAGTAGGTTAGATCATTAAGCCCATTAGACAAGCCATTACTAGTGTAACCAGGCCCTGAGTAGCCATTAGTCCATTTGTATCTTTAAGCGAACGTCTTCCCACACAAACGTAGGCTGGCAATTAGTTACAGTGTGCAATAAAACTGATGACACAAGGATTGGTTCATAGACATTGCACAATTCGTTGTCAAAAGATATTTTAAACCATAAATTAGAATTTATTTCGTATTTTATTATTCTGATTTCAAGTATATTTTGAATCAGCTAAGAATTTAGATAGTATAATTTTTATTATTATTCTCTTCATTTCACTATCTAACATTGTTGATTATTCATGTAAATGAGTGTTCTTTACGTTACATTAAATAGTTACAGTACATTATTGCTATTGAATCATTAGCATAAAAAATACAAATAGACTAAATTTAATTGGGTCTTGTGCGATATACAGCATTTATTTTCTACCTTATTTTTCTCTATGCCACCTCTAATTTGGAATACTTCAAACAAGGGGCCAATTATTTTATGATGAGACTTATAACGTCACTAATGGTTTTGAATCACTTTTCAACATATTATGAGTCAAAATAAAACCGTAATGTGAGTGTTTTTATTGACAGTGAAATGTGTTGGGACAATTCTACAACTTGTGAGACGTACTCGCACCGAATTGTTTTTATTTAAAGAAATCCACTCTTTAACAATATTTGAAAAAAATGTATGTACGCCTTCTACATATTTACAATTTAAGATTTATTATAATGCTTAAAAAATATTTACGCTGTCTAAGAAGGATTATAGTGATAAAGCTCTTTCCTTGCACGTATACCTACGTTTTTATACACTTTTATTTCAAATTGAGTGTTATGTTTTTCGTTTAATGTATTACATGTTATTTGAAAGTTGACAGTGTTTAAAATTTCAGAAACTTTAACAAAATATGTATACTTTTGGGGAGACTAGAAGGGACATTTTTGTAAATGATAGAGAACACTGCTATTACAAGTATTAGAAGTGTGCTATACAAATTATAACTAAAGACAAGCAAATTTACATTAAACATTTCCAAAACTATCAGTATTTTTTTAAAATCTTCTCTTAGTGACTCGATATAAAAGAATTCCATTTTATGTGTATTTTCGTGAAGGTCACTCTAAAAAACATGTATTGTAAGTTCTCCTAATGACGCCACTGTACGTACGTACAACTCATTGTATTGTTAAGTTCTCCTAATGACGCCACTGTACGTACGTACAACTCATTGTTTCCCACCCACATAGAAGTTCATCTTATTGTTAAGTTCTCCTAATGACGCCACTGTACGTACGTACAACTCATTGTTTCCCACCCACATTGAAGTTCATCTTATTTGTTAAGTTCTCCTAATGACGCCACTGTACGTACGTACAACTCATTGTTTCCCACCCACATAGAAGTTCATCTTATTTGTTAAGTTCTCCTAATGACGCCACTGTACGTACGTACAACTCATTGTTTCCCACCCACATAGAAGTTCATCTTATTTGTTAAGTTCTCCTAATGACGCCACTGTACGTACGTACAACTCATTGTTTCCCACCCACATAGAAGTCATCTTATTTGTTAAGTTCTCCTAATGACGCCACTGTACGTACGTATAACTCATTGTTTCCCACCCACATAGAAGTTCATATTATTTGTCAAGTTCTCCTAATGACGCCACTGTACGTACGTACAACTCATTGTTTCCCACCCACATAGAAGTCATCTTATTTGTTAAGTTCTCCTAATGACGCCACTGTACGTACGTACAACTCATTGTTTCCCACCCACACAGAAGTTCATATTATTTGTTAAGTTCTCCTAATGACGCCACTGTACGTACGTACTCATTGTTTCCCACCCACATAGAAGTTCATCTTATTTCATCACTGAACAGTGAATGAATTCCTTCATATCGATCGTACTAGTGACTTAGTACACATAGCTCCAAACGGCAACTAATATTTAAAAAATAATAATTCATGAATATAAATCGTATTCTAGCCAAATTAAAATTAAGCTGTCATGGTGTAAATTAAGTTCCAAAAAGTACCAAAAGCCTGGTACTAGGTGCACTCCTCAATATATAAATCCTGACTCTAAATACCACCCAATACAGACACCCCAGACTTCTTATCTGGCAGTGTCTATGTCGATGGCAACCGTTGAGTGGACGCCGTTTCAGTACTAATTAACCTTTTACCTACAATCTTCACAATAATTTGACGCCAAATACTTGGGTTAGAGTTTTTGCACCAAGGTGAAGTTTACAAGTACCACCTGCCCACCCACACACGTACAATAGAAGATAACTGTTATCCATATAACCTTAAGAAGCTATTATGGCATAATAGACTTGTGAAATATTTCAATAGTATATGATCAAATTAAGTTGTTATTGAGAACGGATACAAACATAAGAATATGTAGGCAGTACAAAATACAGCTTTAATATTATATTCACTAAGCGATGAATTTTCGTGATTTGAACTTCCCTTAGTGGAGCTACACGAAGGCCTGTAATAGTTTCATTTCACCGCCGTCCGTGGCTGGGGACATGACGTCTACATTATTACCCGGATTGGATATTAATAATTTTGCCATCTACAGTCACGTATGACTTCTTCCTCCTCTTACGAAATTGCCTTCTGACTACAAGAAACACAACGTTGATTAGTTTCAAGAGTTGCTGCTATATAGATGTAGTATATTATACAGTTCCTCTAACTTAATAGAATTAAATCCATTCTACAAGTAATAAACTGTTTACGTATGTCATTAATTTTATACCATATAGTTAAACATTGATATTGTTCAGCAAAGATGTTATATAAATTATGGAACATTCTACTTCATAAAAAAATGTATACAAATTATGTATGCGGAGTGAGAAATTATTGAAGAAATATGTCATATTTACACTGAGAAACGAAATAAATTTTGGCTGATATCAGAGGCACTATATTCCGACAACGGGAAACGTAGGGCATAGAGAATGCTGCATTATGGCTGGACATCCATTGTGAGTTTATAACAGCGCGATGACCTCGTTTGGTTTTAAATGATCGAAAAGTATATTTTAGTTCTGTTTCGAATTTATCTTGCCATAGAATTGTTTGATTACGTCTGAAGAGAAAGGCACAAAAAGTACTCCTACATCAAGTTTCTTCACCTGAAAATGACCTAATCGCTGATTACCTTCACATTCAGTCGCTAAATTCGAAATGTCATCTTCCTTTCATGTTTTACTTAGGAAGGAACATTCTAGACAAAAAAATAAAATCTTTCACTCAAAACGGAATGTAACAGTTAAAGGTCAATTTTTAACTTTTAGAAAAATTAGTAATAGCATTAATATTAAATCAATCTGCGGGTATTTCAGTGAACTGTGTACAATTGACAGTGTATCGTTGCCCAACGTCGAATGGCAGAAGAAAAGTATATATAACACATGGAGACGCGTTATCACAACGTGAATGTACAAAGGGTATTGCCAATACACAAAGTTGTGAAGCATTTCCTTATCATGGCCTCAGTTGATAAAGAATTGAATTGAAAAAGAATATGTAACACAAAGTGATTTATGCCTTATATCCGATGAATAAAAGTATAAAATTTCAAGACGGTCGGTCAACGCATTTGGCTCTAATTGTGTTACAAACAATCAAAAACAACGGCTAAACATAGGGTCTATTCGGTCTAGTTAAAAAAAAGATCTCCGTTCACTAAGTTAATTATTTTCCAAACCGTTCAATATTGTCATAAAAATTTGTATTTTTTTACTCTAACTGTGATTTTTGCTGAGCAAAAATACACAACATACCCTAATGTAATAAAATATTAACTCAAGTTAAGTACCACAGTGCTACTAACACACTTTAAACAGACCATTTACATATCGGCAGACGACCGTTCCGATAAGTCTATTTCACTAAGTCCACGTTACACGATGTAATGCCGGCTTACACGGCTGTAATCCCCCTCCTATTATTTGTTCAAGTAACGTCCTTTCATTAAAAGCGCTCTTTGTGGCCTCTATATTGCATTTGGTCGGCCAATTTCAAACGTTCACATTTGCGTATTGTGTGCGTAAATCCGTAGAACGCAGGAATAGCTTCATTAAAATTCAATTTAGGCTATAAGCTGCCATGACACGTGTTGAAATGTATATAAACGTGTAGCTTAATGCAGGTTCTGACACACTAAATAGGTGAACAGCATCGCTTCTGTTATGAAACGAAAGCTTCTTACAACAAATTTCTTTAAACATTATTTATGAATTGTTTTTTTTCTTGTTATATTGAGAGAGAAAAACAAGGCAATCAAAACAACTTTTGATGTTATAAAAATGTACTTTAGATAATTTTCTTCCAAGTATATTTATTGGTTAACTAAAACAAGCATTTTACTGTTGAAAGAATATATAAAATAATTTTTTTTAAAAACAGACCTCAAAATATACACATTTTTCAAAATCTAAAAAATGTGCAGATTGGCTATAGTACAATGATGTTGGAAACATACTATTCCAAGGGTATAGGACACTTAATGTATTAAATATATTTTGTCACAACCCACTTAAATAACCATTCGGTACTCTGTTAACATACGCATTCACGTTTACGACAGAGTATGTTAACAAACCGGGTGAACAAAAATTACACAACAACCATCAAGAGTTAGTTACAATTTTTAATGTTCACTGTATCATTATGAAATATATATTATTTAACAATTATTTTTAAAAAGAAAAGAAACCCTTCACACCAAAAACATCTCATTCAAAGTTAATATGAAATCTAAATCATGAGAAAAATTTTGGTAGAGGACAAGGAAACATATTATTTGAGACCAGTCAATATGTATACCATATTTTATTTTTATTATTGGCTGTTAAATGTTAAACAAAAACAACCATCTAGATTTAGTAACAAATTTTAAGTTTATATTTCAAAATTACAACTTAAAAAAGTTGTAATTACACTTTTATTTGGTATAAGACAAAATAAAAGCTTCAGTCCAGACCAAAACACTGAGTGCATGGGCCTCGGGCCGTATGCGGCCCTTAACACAGTTTTTACAGCCATTCAAATTTTTTAGAACTACAATAATTTATTAAAGTGACAATCGCTTTGGTTTTTTTATAAGCTTAGAATGCTTAGTCTTTGTTTTAATGCACTAAATACTAAATTAATAGCAAAGAGACTGACGAAATGCAAGCTAGAAAACGTACGAATAACTGTATGTACATACCTTCGGCCCTTATGCAGTTTTGGACTTAACTGTACTTAACTGTAGATACATGGGAAGTATGCGTGCTTTACATGTGTCCCAGTTGAACAAGTATTTCAATGATAATCTTCCAAATAAAACATTATTAAAGTCCTCTGAAAAATAATCTTGTCACAAAACACGTAAATTTCACATAATTTACGTTAAAACGTGAACGTAGATTTTAAAATTAACCCCCACAACTATATATATATATATATATGATAATCTCACATCTTGGGCTTGTATAAAACGTTGTTAAACAAAAACACGATCATATTATTTCTATCAAAACATTTACAGCAGAAAACAGGTGACAATGTCTTTGTTAAATGCCTTCAAAAGGACATTCGCCACAAAGTGTGTTCTTTTTGTTTGGGTTGTTTCTTTGAACAGACACGGGTTGTGACGTAAAAGTGCTGTCTACACTGTTTGTGTCGCACGTTGTCTGTTGCCAGTAGACCACGTGATGAGACGGGCTTACACTTGTCTCCTTTGGACTTGGACACAGGATCTGTTTACTTGTCTCACAAAGCTCAGATAATTATTATACAAGAAAAAGGCCATAATAAGAATATTTAAGATAGTAATTTTATTTTTTTAAATATATAAATATACAAAAATTACATTACAAGGATGGAAATAGTTAGGCACTTGCCTGTGTAAGAGGAATGGGTCATTATCAACAACCAGACGTAAAGAAATAAAGTATGTTGTAATAGCATATTTTACAAAAAGAATGAAAAAATGAGATTGTGCATGTTCGAGATCATATGTTCGAAGTGCGAGACTTGTCTTGCGAACTTGCAAAACACTTTCACTTGAGCTTTGAACGATACTTTTCACTACACTACAGATATTAAATATCCATAGGACTAATTATTTGTTTAAATAAAAACAGTCACTGGAATATTTCACTTTTATTAAACTTAGAACCAGTTCAAAACTGTTAACATGTTTTAAAGCTAGGCATTTAAAGTAGACATTTACATTAATACTTGAGTTTTGGTAGTTGATAATAGATAATCCTTAATTAGGAGTTTTGTTTAAAGACATTTGAAACACTGTTCTTGATTTGATGAGCACTTTCTCTCTCGTCTTGGTTTCCATCATCACTTTCCTCAAATATATCGTTAATATCTAATTCCTTGGCCTCCTGTTCATATTTACTAACAGATGTCTCATGTTTACTGTTGACATTGTTTTCCATTTTAAACATTAGACATTTGTTTGTAGATGTGAAGTTTCATAGGTGATAAACACATAACGAGAACAGCTGATCTGTAGTAGTGTAGTGAACATGAGAATGTCACCATTAAAATTGCATTGAACGTTCTA
>JAQJVL010006995.1:0-26010 GCA_035578905.1 Stictocephala bisonia | reverse complement strand
AAATTTAATGGAAAAGATCCAATTCTCCCAACATCTATCTCAAATATTAGTTTAAAGACTGTAGTACTATATGCTGTTGGAAATTGAATTAATTGTTTTAATGCAGTATCTATTTTCTATGTTAATCTCTGTAATAACAAAAATTAACACTAATTATATTTTATTTGTTCATGTTTTAATCTCTGAACTTTTAAATCAATTATGCTATCGATTTAGGTAAATCAGTTAGTTAACAAGGTAGGAAATAGCACTAAGAGGCTTAGCATTATATAGTTCACAATTTTTTCAACTTGATCCGCAAGACAAATTTTAGAATTTATAATAAAAAAGAAACTGTTGAAAATGATATAAACGTATGCAACTTGGTATGCATTTTAGAGACCTTAGTCACTTTTTTATAACTGTATAAATAACACTTGATCAGTTGTTTACATTTTTCTTAAAATTTACTTAAACTAAAATATTAAATCTGTTGTGAAAAAACTTCCATCACAACTCCTGGAAATAATAAGAAAATAATATCCTCAACAGCTAAACATCTAACCTATGCCTTTTAGTAAGACTTTTTTTATATCCTGATGTAGTCTCCTTCAATATATACTGATCTCTCATACTAAGAAAAATAAAATAAATTTCTATAATATATATACTTAAATACAAATACAAATACTTTATTGCCATTGACCACATTACAAGTGAAATAGGCATAGTCATATAACTGAATACAAATCCCAATCATTACAACACAAGTCCAATAGTACAGTCAGAAACTCCATACAAATCCATCCATCCCAAGTCAACTTAAAATATTAGTATATTATAAGTAATTAGTAGTAATAAATAAAAATCATCTACATTGAATAAAAAAACTAAGTCAATGTCACAATTAAGGAATTCTTTTATAGTGTAGAAAGGATTAACTAATAGCCATTGAAACAGTTTATTCCTAAAAATAACAATTGACACATCTCTGGCAGACTCATTCAGCTTATTAAAGAATTTAATACAATTAACTCTATGTGATAATCCAATTTTTGTCAGCCTGTGTTGGGGAATATTTAGCTTAGATTTATTCCTTGTATTGTGGCAGTGGATTTCTTCTCTGGTTATAAATAAGTGTAGGTGTGTTTTTGTGTGAACTAATATAAGAAATATGTATAAATTTATAACAGTTACAATTTTCGAGTGTACAAATAATGGTCTGCAGTGATCAAAGAAGCCAGCCCTACAAATCGTTCTTATGACTTTTTTTGAATTAACAAAATATCTCTTACTGCTGAAGAATGACCCCAAAGGATTAGGCCATATGATATATGAGACTGAAATAGCCCGAAATAAGCTATTCTTAAGAACTCAACAGAAAGTATATCACTTAATTTCCGTAGAAGATAGCTCACTCGGGAGATTTTACAACATAGACTGTTGACATGAGAAGTCCAATTCAATTTCGAGTCTATATGTATGCCAAGTAGTTTTAATGATTGAAAATCTTGACCATGAGGAGATAAACTGATTATCATTTTTTGAGTTTTTTCCTGATTGCAAATTAATTTATTTGAGGAAAACCAATTCAAAGCTTTGAGTTCTGCTGAATAAATGGACTGTTGTAGGTTAATTAAGTTTAGATTACTGGTAAAAAGTGATGTGTCATCTGCGTATATAACAGATCCCACTTTCAAATTTGTTGGCAGGTCATTAGTGATTATTGTAAAGAAGAAAGGACCAAGAACGGATCCCTGCGGCACTCCCCTTGTAACATTTGCAAATGATGAATTTAAACCTTTAATTGTGACATATTGCTTTCTATTCGTTAGATAAGACAAAATAAGCTGGCTTGCATGTTCCGATACCCCGTAAAATTTGAGTTTCTCTAAAATAATGTTAAAAGGGACACGATCAAACGCTTTACTGAGATCCATTAGTGATAAAGCTAAGCATTCTTTGTTATCAAGCGCATTAAGTGAGTGATTCACTATTTCCATCACAGCAGTTGTTGTTGATCGTCCCTGACGAAAACCAAACTGAGATTCAGATATGAGATTTGAATGTTCAAAATAACAAGAGAGTTGTCTATACATAAGAGTTTCAAAAACTTTAGAGAGTATAGGAACTACAGACACTGGTTTGTAGTTCTGAGGAAGATGTTTATCTCCCTTTTTATAAATAGGAGTTATCTTGGACACTTTAAGCAAGTCTGAAAAATACCCTGCTTCTAGGCATTTAGATAGGATATAAGAGAGTGGCTGTTTAATAACATCAACTGTTTTTTTAACTATATAGTTTGATAAGAAATATACATCCATACTTTTAGAATTGGATAGTTTTGAAATGGCACTAGCTACTTCCTCTGAACCAATGGATTGCCAATTAAATGTATCAGCAGGTATTGGTCTTTCACCTAGGAGATCATAAAAAGAGGTATTGGTGTTAGGAACACCATTTGAGAGATTCTCTACTGAGTCAAGAAAGAATGTATTAAGTTGTTCAGGGTCAAGTGTTATTTCATATGAACCACCAGGCGAATGCTCTTGTCTAATCACATCCCAGGCAGCTTTACACCTGTTTGGGGCTGTCTCAATAAAGTTCTCACAAGCTTGTCTTTTAGCCTCAGTTAGATGATATCTATAATTACGTTTGCATTGCAGATAAGCAGTATAAACTAATTGAGTCTGCTCAGAACCAACATTTCTCAGACTCTTATAAACATTAAACCAACCCAACATAACATTCCTTTCTCTAGCCAATTCATCAGTGTACCATTTTACTTTTCTACTTTTACTCTTAGTTATATTAGACTTACAAACTAGAGGTGAACAGAAATGCCATAGATCAATGTAGTGCCGAAAGAATCCATCAAATAATTGCTCAATAGTTAACATGCCAGAGTTATATTCATTAATCTTATCCCAATTTGTTTCATTCAACAAATTAATAAATAAATTTATTTCATTATCCGTTTGTTTTCTTATATATATCTTATTATTCTTATTAGCATTGTTGTTGCCATACATAACATTTTTGTCATCTATGAAAATATTTATTACATGGGAATTATGGTCAGCAAAGTGTCCTTCAAAAGAGGTAATATCATATAAACTGCATGGAAAATTTACTAAAATGTTATCGATGCAAGCATTTAAATGAGTTGGGGTTTTAATAGTGCAGAATAAATTAAGAGACTTTAGTAAATTGGAAAAACCTATTGAATATTGATTCAGTAGAATAGCCATTTCAATATTAAAATCACCACAGATAGTTATTAAGGCCCCCCTACTCATTATTTTCTTAACAGCCAATTAAAATTTTGAAAAAATATTTCCACATTACCCTGAGGTGACCTATATAAACTAATAATGACCATATTCTGATTGACTAATTTTATGCAACTGAACTCTGAATGAAATTCTTCATTGATGTTTTCAAAACTAATTTCTTTAAAGTCAATGCCTTCTTTAACAAATATTCCAGCCCCGCCATTTTTCCTATATTTTCTACAAAAAAAACTACCAGGTAAGTAACCTTGGGGAACATACAAATCAATTTCTTCAGTCAACAACCAATGCTCAGCAACACAAATTATATCTATTTTTTCAGTGCTACAAAATTGTTCTAGTTCTAATTGCTTATTTCTAATACTCTGTAGATTAACTTGAAGTACTCTTAAAGGCTTGTTTAAAGAATTGCTCATTTTCCTAAAAAAGATACTCCAACATCACCCGATGGGGCATGGATGGGGGAGTGACAGAAATCAGACAGTGCTGGGTTAACCTTATTCATATAACATGATGGACCTTGGCTAACTTGAAACTGTAACACTTCCACTTTACTCTGCTTTTCCACACTACACTTAACCACTTCACCACACTCAAGAGGACCAGGAACCAGCGGAGGTGAAGGGCCAGCAGCAGCAGGACTCTGGGATAGGCTGTATGCACTGTTGTCGGTGAAAGTCTTTAATGCACCCAACCGACCACATTCATCCTCACCAGTATTCACACCAATCACCGAGGATTCACTTGTCTTGTCATTATTCAGACCTATTGAAGGAGATATAGGTGGTGGCAAAGCAACTGTTTGAAGTTTTTCAGATGTGACAGTCTCATCTGATGTCTCAGTAGTTCCAACCATAGTGGAAGTGATGTTCGGTGTTGTGGTATGTTATATGTCGGCACTGGTGGCGCAGTGCTGTAACCCAGCTACATGGGGACAAAGTGTTTGGGAGATTGTAGGCGATAGGTTGGATGCTCGGTCCTCTTAATACCGACATGGCGTCCGCTTGGTGATTGCTATCGGCGTGGACACTACTAGAGAAGTCTGGGGTGTCCATGTAGGGTGGTAATCATTGTGCGGATGTTGTGTGGGGGAGATAACTGAGCATCAGGCTTGTCAATTAGCTGAAAATCAGACCAGCACTACGTGGTTCGGATTCCACGTAAAGCTGTAGGTCCCTTAGTTGCCCTGGCTGTTGGGCTATTAATAAATTGCCCTTTCTGAGGAACAGTTGAACTCAGTTAGTAACCAGACTACACTCATCTACACTCATCCTACACTCATAAAAACCATTCATATTCGCCTTAAAATACGCACAACGTTGTGTCGGCGTCTCATATGTAAGAATGTAAGAATGTTCGAGCAAGGCCAGAAATGCTAGGAGACAACAGCCGCCTCTGCAAGGATACTATATTCTGTTGCAAATATCTGATGAATTGTGAGATAGGTAACCCCTTCCTTAGTCCTCTAAAAGATACTTCATCATGGGCTACTATAAGCACAGAAGCTCTAGTTTTGAGCTGAAAGTTCATTATATTTGCTGTAAACTGATAGGGGTCTATTAAGTCTCTAACACATCCCAAAGGAGAGCATATAAGCTGCTTCAAACCTCTTCTTTTAAAATCTTTTGTCAACTGTTCAAAAGCTATATTGTAGTTCAGTATATCAGGCTTCTGGTGGTATTCTGCCTTAGTGACAAGACCGTAAACAGTAGCTCCATTATTTACTATCTGAGAAGCCAGATGAGAGTAAGTGTAATTAGAAGTGGATGGCTTACCGAAACTATCAGCAAATACCTTTGCCACGCCTGCACTCATGTGTTTAACACTATGAAAATCTGCTGAGATGCAGTGTGCAAAAGCCACTTGTTTTTTGTTCTTAAATTTACTGATTTCCTCACTTATTTTACCTGATATAACTCGTATAGAGGGACTGGTAACTTCATTGTGTGAGGTGTGATGTTGGGATTTTAAATTGGCTACACTACTTTTAGTCTCTTCTGTTTCTGTAAAAATATTATGAATAATACTTCTAATAAGATAAGCAAGTTTTGTTTTCCCATTGTTATTCAAGTGAAGGCCATTTCTAGTAAAGTGATACTTTTTAAGTACACTGAGATCTAACAAGAATATGGTGTCATGTTGGACTGTCAGTTCTCTGAGGTAATTGTTTGCAAGATTAACATCATCATGGACTATGTTTGCTATATTCTTATCGTACCTTCTTGGAATTGTTGATAAAATCACTGGCCTTTGTTTGCTAATTGAAACTAAACTATCTTCCAAAGAAGAATATATCTCTGAAAAATCATTTCTAAGTGAGTTGTTAGTCCCACCCAAGAAGATAACACAATCCTCATTGTACTGTGAAGATGACTCCACCACTTGACAAAGACCTGCCCCAGGCTTAACTAATCCAAATACAGAAAACTCTTGTTTATTTGTGTTTTCAATTTTTTGACCAATTCCTCTACCCTGGCTGTCAGAGAAAATAGCTATTTTTAGTTTTCTCCCAATGTGCAAAGAGCCGTTTCTGTTTTCTTTGCCTCTGGTTTGCAATTTATTATGTAAATACTTGGGGGTTATCACTGACTTAGGAAAGTTTAGATTAGTTTTATTAGGTTTTTCTTTTTCATGAATATTTTCTCCACTTAATGCTTGAAACTTGTTAGAAAGAGATAATGTGAAAGTGTCACTAACTGCCAGGCTCTGCGTTTTACCTGTAGCCTTTTGCCAGCAGTTAGGTGCATTTTTTTTTGGACTTATGTTATTAGTCTATGTAAACTTTGTAGAGGGTGTTTCAGTTACATATGCTTCCCCTGTAGCTAGATTCTGTTTAGGATTATCTATGCCTGTAATAAAAAATAATGACTGAACTGTTTGCTTTGATATTGTGAACTTGTTATTGATTACATAGGCAATATGACTCCTTTTCGTGATCATACCATATTCGCTTACTGGGTACATTAGAGTAGCTTGTTGTAAGCAGGACACTTTCTTTACAAGCAATTGATCAATAATCCACTCAGTTGCAACTATCATATGTATGCCGCAGTCATATGAATTAAGTTGCTGTGGAGCCTTTTTATCTACATATAGGGGAGCACCCTCATCACAGTCAGTAAGAAACCGTGACATCTTCTCAGAAATACATTTGGCACTAAGAGTATTATAACTATTTAGTGAGTCGTAATGGTAAAAGGTCTGATTTGTTCTCTCATATACAAGCAAGCTCCAATGAGAGCCTCCAGTGTTACTTGGAAAACTAACTTCCTGACAGTCATTGACCGGGAAAAGGATATAGTTAAAATTATCAAGATGAAGCGGTTCCAATAAATCTTAAAATCATCTAACGCCTTCAAAGCATGGCAGACAGTAGGGTTCATGCAAAAAATTTTGCTACTCTTTAAAATGCCATTAAGAATGTCAAAATACTGCCAAATAGTAGTGTCTATGATCCAGTTTGGTCCCAACAGATCCTTAAAATTATGAGATTCAATGAAAGCAGTTTCATTTAGATTATGTGCTAGAGACGTTTCATTCAGTTCATCATTTTTAGTATTTTCATCTACGTAAGAAATATTAGGACTACTGGTAGCAGTTGAAGTCTCTAAATTTGCAATACGGAAACATGGAGCCTCATTTAAATTATGAGCAGAAATATAAAAATTTGAAGTCTCAAAATGTTTATCATGAGCTTTACTACCATCTGAAATTAAATTATTTTTGCTATAATAACCCTCTATTTCTTTTAAAGCCCGGTTAAATTTTTCATTTCTTGAAGATTTTGTTTTAGGTATACCATATTTTGCTTTATTTTTAAGATATGAATATACATCCGTTTGTTTGATTGTGGCACATTCATTTTCAGCCCCATAGAATCTAACAGTATATTTGATAATCTTACTCTTGTTGTCTATTGATTTAATTGTTGCTGGCCAATGTGGAAAGCCTTTTAATTTGGCAAAAACTTTCTCACCCACTACATATTTTGGAACTGGCATTTTTATTTTTGATGAGTAAATAAACACAATGTGAATCAATTTATCATATAATATATCGTATAATTTGAAGTGTGATTAAAGTTCAGTTTGCATTCCTAAATAAACCAATATATGAATACAATAGGCAATGAACTATAAACAGAATAAAATTAAAATTAACTGTCTTGCAAAATCAATAGTATATTTGAAAGATGTCATGCAAAGCAAATTCGAACAGTCATGTAAACAAGATTGACCACTGAGTGACAGATGTCAATTCACTGACAGTTGACAGTTGCAGACCATGCTCTAAACAGGTTTAATACTGTTTGTGTCTGTTCATAGTTTTTCTGCAAGTCATAAGTTAATATTCTGTTTTCAATTTAATGTGTTTCCTAAATTATCTACACAGTGTTTTCATATTTGATTAAAATATTCAAAAGAATCCATTTAGTTACAAAAGTGGTTATAGTGCACTTATTAATTATTATTTAATTGGATCAAGCAGAAACACATATTCCATTACGTGAGTTTTAAACTATGATTAATGTAATTATTAGACTGTGAGAAAATCCAAATACATTACTTCATTCTTTACAGAATCTGTTGAAACTTAAATATTAAACTCATAAATAAAAATAATTCAAACTATATTAATAAATGTTCACTTTAAAAGGGAGCACTATTACACCACAACTAACTGTGCTAAGCATAGCAGACGACTTATTTTAAAGTATTTGTTTTGTGATTATGTTGACAAACTTTTGATTTAAAGGACTATTGCTCTTAATTTGCCTTTTTCTGGTAATATATTTACAAAAACAATGATGCAAACTCCTTTTTCAAACTTACTAAATTTATAAAATTCTAGTACTAGACAATAAATTTAATGTTGCCATTACCTGTGAGTGTGTTCTGCGGAGTCTAGCATCTATGAGGCTTGATGTCTCACAATCACTGAAAGGTGAGCTGCCACGACTCAGTGGTCCACAATACATCTGTTTGGCCTCTTCCAGCATGGTTCGGCAAACCTCTCGCACATGTTCTTCAGTCACACTGCTCTGACCCAGATTGGCTCGCACATTGTCCATAGCTGGGCGGAAAAATGTCTAAAACCCAACAAGTTATTGTTAACTTTCCAGAGGTGACAATGATTTCAAAACACTCAAGGTGGCCCATGGAAGTTTCCTCTATTTTATTAAATTTATTTATTTTATACTATAACACCATTTATATTGTAAAAAATAACAAAATGGTGGTTAACTTGTCAAAATACTAATCTAGATTAACAGCTAAAAATAAAGAGAATTCAGAATCACCATGTTTAAAAAGGCATAGGATGAAAACAGTTAATTATACAATCTAGGTTATGAAATTAGGGCTAACTAGTTTTATATAATTTATATGAAGATTACCATAATTGAAATATCCATTTGAAAGTTATAAAGAAAGATAAAAACAAATAACTACATTTGCATTTTTCATTGTGAACAAAAAATGTTGATACATTTTTACTCTTACTGTAAATACAAATAGAAAAACTCAAACAAAAGTTTTATTTAGTCAATCTTTTTGCCTTTAAAATACTGTTTTAAATCCACAGAGCATATACATCATTTTTATATTTTAATCAATAAATTTGCTAGACCAATATTTGACCATAGATAGCATCGACTAAGTATTGATACTGACAATAATTGTTAATGGGCTTATTCGTCTAATGATACGGATTCTGGTATATTAATTAAAGGTACATCTTTTTTTGAAATAATGTTTTCTGACATCTTATTCTGTACCACTTGATGCATTACTTGCACGCTTAGGAAATAAGCAAAATTGATACGATGTATTTAGAGAAGTGTTGTTTACAAACAAAAATTGTTGTTCTTAATTTCTTGTTGCTGATTTCCTCTACATTTAGTTTGTATAGTGCTGTTTTAGATCCAATATTGCTTTATTTATTGCTTTAGCAAATGTTCAATATATAGTTCAATATACAGATAGTTCAATATATAGTTCAATATAGCTCGTTTCCAAAATAGTTATCCAACATTCCGTTCTAACTGACATATTCGCCCCAAAACCAATAATGTGATAAAAAATGTCTGAAAATAATTTAATCTAATATTGTTCCATTATAACAAAAAGCGTAAGTATCTACTGTTGGATCAAAAAGTATAGATACTCGAGTTTGAACATCAACTGTGTCAAAAGTATAAGGCGGAGGAGAACTAAATTACCATGTACATTTTTCTCATCCATGTCTGCGATTATGAGTGGCAGTTTTATAATTGTACCTTTTTACAATCTTTTTTTAAACATAGTTGGAGTGGGAAAAATACAAAATTTTTTACAGTTTCAAATGACTTTGATGTTTGAAAATTCACTATAGTAAAAATAATGATAAGATAATTTTGAAACTTTAATAGCATGTCAGTACTTTAATTGAGACCAGATATAGGATGTTTCAGAATTTTTCAGTGGCATAAAAAAATTCTGTTATAAATTTTGTATAGTAGCTTTTTCTCAATATTGAAAAGGAATACGAACTTGAGACAAACTTGAGTGGTTTCAGGTGTCTGATGTCAGTAAGTCAAATATATATTTATTTTTATTGTATGAATACTGATTTTATATTGCTTTATTAATCTTTAAGGTATCATCTGCACCGAACCGTAAAATTACAGCCTTCTCTGGCCGCCCAGTGAGTGAAACTGAATACAACGTTGCCACATTCTAACAGTTGGTGCGCGTCTTCCAACCTACTTGGTACCTAGGTGGCTGTGGGAGTTTCTAAATAACTTTGTGTAAGTTATGCTTGGCTTTATTAGTTTCTCAAAACGCTTAAATTTTGGACCAATAAATCTCTTTTATTCAATAATATTGTTAGTATTAAAATACCACTTGTTAGTATTAAGAATTTTCGGTACCCACCGAGCACAAAACTTTCAGTACCGTAGCCTAACCTGTCAGTCATTACCTCGTACAAAAACAGTCTTGGAAATTTGTGAAAATTTTTCTGAAAGTTCTGTGATGGTAAAGTGTCGGTTGTCACAAATTTGTGCGTTGATTTTCTCAACCAGATCATCAGTGACCACAGACAGCCTGCCACATCTTTCTTTGTCATGGACATTTATTCTGTCACTTTAAAACGTGTGAACCCACTCCCGAACAATTCCTGCACTCATTACATTTGATCCATACATAGCACGTAGTTCTCTATGAATTGCTGCTGCCATACTGTAGCTACGAAAAATTGAATGATAGAACACACTTCGCGGGATTTTCTATTGCAGCACTCAATTCGACAAGCGACTGAAAACAAACTAGCGCTAGGATGACCTTCACTCTAATATGGCTGGACGATCACTGACCCGTTGTGTGTGCCAGCGCAATATGGCGACCCTACCCCCTCTACTTCCCACACAGTGATAAAACGGAGGTTACTTTCCGAACAACCCTCATATATATGCGATTGAGACCACCTACATTAACATATTAAATTCACAAATCAATATTTCTAACAGTAGGCTAGTAATATCAGTAAAATTTGTGTCATTATATGTGATAGAACATTATCAAGAATTCATAAATATAAATAAACTAGCTGTTTACCCCGTTCCTTGCTATGGGATTAAGATATAAAAAGTAATGCTTTAGTTTATTTTAAATGTTCAATTTCAATTTAATCTTACTTAGCCTATTCCAAAAGTGTTCATTTTATTTGTTTCAAGCTGATGGTGTCAAATAAATAAAGTAATTCATACCTTTATCCCGATACTTAACTTGGGTGTGTTTTAAAAGTTTTAATTTCATTTATATTTTTTAGCAACTAATTAAATAAATAACTCAATAATAATAACATTGAAACATTAAAGGCCAGAGGGTGGAGCCCTAGAGTCGGAAGGGAATGAAACCGAGCCAGAAACCTTCCTGGGAGTGAACACTACAACTTCCCAAAGTTTCATGGCGATCTGATGAGTGGGAATCTGCATAGAGGACACACACATATATTCCTTTTTACATATTATAATAGTTGGAGTACTCTCACAAAATCCAAAATCTATTTGCCAGTATAGATATAGCAAATTACACTCAGTTGTATTACAAAAGTGTTCAAATTAAAATTAGGGACATAAATGCAAGGAGGCGGGTATAAAATAAAAAACTGTAAAATAAGAAGGGTAGGAAAAGTTATAAAGCGACAGCTTTTAAAATTCAGATAGTTCGGGACAGTCAATTAATTATACAATATAATAATTCAATAGTTTGATTGCTTCTTACTTCAAGATACTTCTTCAAAACTGCATCAATTTCTTTGTTAATGGATGATTGAAGATTCTGTCGAAGGATGTCTAGTGACTTGGCTGCGTTTGTGACTGATCGACCTCGAAGTCGGTTGAAGGGCAAGTGAGAGTGGCGAATTAGTGCATGTGAATTAGGTCGATGTCCGTTTGACAAATTGTTCAGAATCACTTGACGCATGTTAAAAGGATTTTTCTAGAACATACAAACATAACAATAATTTTAGTGCAGTTATAAAACAAAGAAATAAAGTGATATTTTTGTTTTTTACTAACAATTTAACTATTTAAATTTGTATACTAGGTAATTTTAAAATGTAACCAACGTCTGGTTGTAAGCTACGCAGGGTTTGTCTCCAAAATTGTCCTTGTTTCATCAGGTGAACCCCAAAGCTCCCACTTAGCCCCATTTTTATTCAACTTATATCTGAATGACATCAGCATTGCCATCGATACTAAGTATATAACGTTGCTGACAATATCAAGATATTTTTGAAAGTCACCTGTCTGAATGATTATAGAGTAATACAGGATACCTTGGACTCTATTATGTCGAATAGTATTTTTTTTAACTTCACTTGCCAGTTCACATGGGCCTGCAGGCGTGTGTGTGAACTTTATTCAAAGAGTGAAGTACCAACCGTTGGCTCAGTGGGGATTGGAACCTTGGACCTTGCCCTCCGAAGTCCGAAGTCTTAGCCACTGAGCTACCACGCCGGCAAGTATAAACTTGAATGCCAAGAAAAGCTCCATTATTACCTAAATTAGATCCGCATCTCCTATACTCTATGATTACAGGTTTCTCGATTCCACACTGACCAGAGTAGATAAGTTCAGGGATCTTGGTATTGTCATGTCCAGTGATCAAAATTCATGTAATCACATATTGCACATATGCAATAAGGCTGACTCCTTAATGGGGTTAATATTCCGAACAGCAAAGGACTTCCAGTCTACATTAACTATTGCCACACTCTTCAAAACTCTAATATGCCCGATCATCAGGACCGCCCAGAGGGGGGGGCAAAGGGGGCAAATTGCCCCGGGGCCACACAGACTTAGTTCACAGGGGGGGCCACATTTCATGCAACAAAAAAGAAAATACTTAATAATCTACTAGATAAGAAACGATTCAGGCCTGTATCAAAATATCAAAAGTGATATTAGGCCAGATAAGTCTTCCAGTTTTAGTTTTAAAACGTTTAAACTAAACCATTGGTTTTATAGCAATCAGGGAGCCTTTTGGAGCAAGTTGTACACTGGTCTTTGAAGTTTGTCAGCGGTCGACATAGTGGTGTGACAGCATATGCTGTTGGTGTGTGACTGCAACTGTACCCCTTGCCAGTTGTCTTGTTTGCAAACAAACATGCAGCTTGTGAACACACCAAAATATAAATTCCAGTTTGCGAACATATAAATATACTTGAGTGGTGTGGACAGTGGGCCACCTCAATGAGATGTCCTGTTTTCGTACACTATTTATATAAAACATGTCAAAAGACCCAATAACTTTACATTTGTATTACTGAAAACTCCATTTTTGGACGTGTTTAATACAAGGTGGACAAGAACGTTTCTGTATGTTTTATTTTTTAACTTTAATTTCAAAAGTATATACTACTTCAAACAAAATTGTTATACTTGTCCTAAATTCAACTCTATCTTGGCTTTTAGTGGTAGGAAAATCAATCGCTTGATCACGTTATTATCCTTACAAAACCATTAGTTATGATATATTACTATTATAAACTTAAGATAATACAGCAATTGCGAATTGATTTGTATTTGTAGTGGTTTGTTGATTAAGCTTTTATCCTTATTTTGTATTTTTTCACAAATTCTGTTTATGTAGATAAATAATCTTGATTTGGTGTTTCGAAACTCCTTTGACTCATCGTAGCAAAATAATAGATCTATATAATGTGAAAACAAGTGATCAGTAACCTGCGGCCTAAATTATGAAAATTAATCAATTGTAATAAAAAAAAGTGGAAGCCTAAGAACAACACAATTAAATTAGCTAACAAAATTACAGTAAAAACATTTTAAATCTGACATTTTAAAAAGGTCGAAAAGTCTTTATGAGAAAAGGTTCTTACAATCTTGGTTTCAAAGCTGGTAGTAGGCGGCGGCACTCCGTTCGAACGTGGTAACGTTGCACTCTTTCCCGGCACTGATCAGCTAATTTTTCAATATATGCACTAAATTTAAGAAATAGTAGTCGTATTTCAGTAGTAACTGTGTTTTGCACCCAAAAAACCCGCAGGCAAAATATACAATGTTGTAACAATGGGCTGGAAGAGTTCTATTATTTGTCATGAAGGTTAGATCGGGGACATCGTCAATCATTATTCTGTTTGTTTACTGTCGTTCAGTAAAGAAATATTCTGTTATTGATGTATTTTATAGAGTGATATTTCTGTAATTTAATGCGTTATTTTGGATTTCCTAGTAAACTACTATAATTATCAATTAATTTAATTTGCTATGATTCATATTCCATTTAAAGATTTTGAGAGAACAAAAAGTTAACGTTTAGGCCTAGTAATTTATGGTAACGTTTTATTGAAATCAATTAAAATAGACTATAAATGTTTCAATATAGCATTGTAATATACTGCAAAGTAAATTATATATTTTTACAGTATAAAAAGAATAAATTAACGATGAAACCACTAAATTACAGTAGATTTCTAGGCACTTAAATTTGGTAAATATGCATACAACAACATCACTGCTCCCTTACCGGATGTGCAACAATATGTGTGTATGATGCATTACATTCAACTTGCCCTACGCTATCGCTGGAGGAATTGCGTGGCATAATCTTGTCTAAAAATTATAATTTTGTTACGTTCTGTAATCTCCGGATTCATCTTCCATCATATTTAACCGGTTAACCAGAGTTTACTGTACATACAATTTTTTTTACTTTCTTTCTACTGTAATGTTTCCTTTGACATTTTAAATTCATTAGTTATTATGACATGGATGTTCGTAAAGACATTTTACCAATATATTATGACATAGGTCTTAATGAAAAGAGGAGCTCTTAAGTACACCTTTAATAGATAAAACAGCTTCATTGTTCAGATTTGTACAACTCCTTTTGAATAATATATATTTTGTGACATTTAACTTGTTGTAACTCTTTTATTGTCTGGTTTAATTTACCCTGAAACTGTAACAGGAACAGGGTTGTATTCTCAACATATTCAGTAGAGTAGCTCTTGATTAAAACAATCATGCCCACATACAGGTTGTTCCCAAACAAATAGCATAATTGATTAATGTTGTCATTCATTAACATAACAAATCTAAGACCAATCAAAATAGTTTTCATAATTTTTTACTGTCACTGACGAACGAGTAAGCCATTTATATTTTTGACAATCATTAATACAGTATTTATTTATTGTTTGTTGCGTGATAAGTGAAATTAACTAAGATTGAAGCACTGTACGTGTATTTTTGAGCGGGAGGGTCAATACCACTGTTCGTGAATGGGTGTGTGGGTGTGTCAATACCACTGTCACTGTACGGACATGTAGACTGTGATGTACATCAATGATATAGTATCCAATTTGACAGACATAAATTTTACTATGTTTTATGCTGAGAAAATTGAGTTGGTACAAAATGCTTTTTATGCCTGTTAAATAAAAATTGAATAGTTTAAAGTTTAGCACAAAGACAAACTAAAATCACGAATATAAACTAGATGTTTTAATGTCCAACATCAATAAGCTACGTACCCAGTGGTCTACAACCTGTTTTGAAAACAATAACATAACCTCAACTCTCAGTTGACTGTTTTTGAAGCACTAGATGTTCGCGCTCGCCAAATTATTTTACTTCGTGAACAGTCGGCCACTTGCTCTTTAGCTAGCGAAGCCAAGTGGCCTATACAAATTTATTGGCCCCTCCCTCCCTCACCCACAGCTAATATCATTGGCGAGGATGGCTCCTCAACTGGCAATCGAAGAGCTGCTGCGCCCAACTATGCAACTGTCTATGCAACTGACTGTAGCATTGCTTGTTTCGTTATTAATTATTTAATAAAAGAATAGCAGTTTTGTTATAAGAGATTGATGTTATTGTAGCGGTAATACTTAAGGAAATGTTTAAAAAGTATATGACAATTAGAGAAAAACTTACCGGAGCTTCGCAGCTAGCCCTGAGAAAACGTCCATGAACAAGAATCTTAATTACAATAGTAATCTAACGAAAGAGATGGTAAGAATATCGTAGAATGTGCTAAAAGTTAAATATCAATTATAGTATATTTGACAATCAGAGTAATTAAATTAATTTATTTTGAAGTGAAGGAAGGGGCCACATGGTAAACTTTGCCCCGGGGCCACCAAAAGTCTCTGGGCGGCCCTGCCGATCATTGAATATTCCTCAGTAGTTTGAAGCCTTTATCAGACTGGACATATTGTAGCCTTAGAGCAGATCCAGATCCGACTGATAAGAATAGTTGCTTATGGCTTGGATAGTGTTACTTTGATGTGCCTGTCGATGCTCTTAGAAGTACTTTGGGTCTCCCACTACTGAACACTAGATGGAAGATGGCTGATACTCTGTTTCTACACAAGCTGATCAATGGGGTCATGAACTGCCCAGATCTACTGTCTCTTGTTGAATTTTGTATTCCTGGCACAACTCGATCACAGGATATATTCTGTAGGTGTGTCATGCCATCCCTATACATCCACCACAGCAGTATTCCTCATCTGATGATGGTTGGAAATGAAATTACAAATGATGGCACATCATTTTGAATTTGTCTTCATAGCGTGTTGATTTCTAACGCTTGTGATGACACTTGTATACAGGCTACTAGCCTGTATACAAGTTGTTACTAAATCGGATCATGACTATCACACTAGGCTGTTTCAACTATCTATTCACAATGATTAATGCTGCGACCATTTGCACTTTTGATTAATTCTGTGATTTTTGTAACCTGATTAGTATCTATTCTATATTACTAAAATTAAAAATTAACTGAAATTAACTACCAATTGATTATTTATCTGTGATTTTTGCATTACTACTTTAGTTATTATTGCATCAGATGTATGTTATTTAATATCAAATTATTGTATCATAAGCCATACTGTACAATATGTATATCACAAAAAGGTTGGTTTAGGCTACCGTTGAAATAAATAAATATGTAGGGGCCTATTTTGTAGTAGCTCATTTCAGATGGTGAATCCTTTCACAACCAACTGCAGGACATCCCTCAACATAACTACTAATTATATGAAAATCAGTATCGGACCTTTTTTATAGTTAACTATTTCATGTGGTGAATTATTTCTGGACTCGCCGGAACTGCCAGCAGAACATCCCTCAACGTTACTGCACACTGTAAGAAAATTTGTTGGGGCCTAATTGGTAGTAACTCATTTCAAGTAGTGAATCATTTCTGAGCTTCCCGAAACCGCCTGCAGGATATCCCTCAACGAAGCTACCAACCAAATAAAATTTGGTAAGGGCATATTTTGTAGTAACTCATTTCAGATGGTGAGTAATTTCTGGGATATCTGGGTACATTATGTTTTCTTCTGATGTAGATAATAAAAAGAAATCTTATTTTCAGATTTAAATTCAGCGTAAAAAATAAGTTGAACAGTGTTTTTGCACACAAGTATATATATTTTAAATAAAATTATTTTAGTTAAAAATTTGGATCTAGCGAATTTAAATACATGAAACAAAAATCATGTATAGTACTAATTATATCTTCTCCAACAAAATTATTATTACTTTTCAATCTGAAGAAGAGATATAAAATGATTAGTTTGTTTAGACAAGGTGTTTTATTTTATTTATACTAAACCTAAACTCACCCATTCAACTAGATGGTTTGAATTTTCTGAATTATGTTTGTAGTTCGGAGAACCATGAGCCTCTGAAGAAGGAGGAGTGTTTTGATTGATTGTTTGTAGTGTTGAACGGTGAGATGTATCTGGTGAAGCATCCCAAGAAGACCCACGATGAACAACCATTTTAGTTTTATACTTTTTACTGCAAAAAATTGTAGTTACATAATAACATAAAAAATGCAAATCCTATTAACATATTTATTTTCTGAATAAGTAGGCTATATTCTAGTAATACATAGTTCACTTCATCGGTGGAATAGGATGTTGGTTTATTTAAAATATAATTTTAAACTACCCAAACATATTTATGACTAAAATAGTCTAATAATATAGAGAATAACAAAAATTCTCGGAGGCATCTTAAAATTTGTAATATTTTTTTGAGAAGTTCATAAACTTATCTTTCTTTCATTGGGAATATTCCAAAACTCTGACTCCCCCTCATCTAATTTGACAACTATACAATAATCATACGGTACATAACTTTAATAAGTTCACTTATGATAAACAATGGGTAAGTATATTTGATGTCACCTCACAAAAATGACTTTTATAAAATTATTACTATGCAAAGTATATTATACATTCATATTAATCGTACAATAAAAGACAATGAATATCTTCATATCATAGTAGAAAATGAATTTAAAAAAATAATTATGTCCAATGATAGTAATGTTTCTTGCCACCTAACAAAATTCGAAAATTTTACTTGAAATGGGTCTAGAATTGGCTGTATTTTCACGAGATATACTTTTTATTCTGCGGAAATCACGTATGTTACCAATATTACCAAAAAATTTGAAAAAAACCAATGTCACAACTTTTAGTATTTCTGTCATATATCCGTTACCGTAATTTAAATGGTATTTTACTCATCTTTTTTTATTTTGATGTGTTTTTTTGCGCTGAATACAAATTTGAAAACTATTTTGGTCTATTAACAATTATTTCTCGAGATATAATGGAAAAACTACTTTTGCGGCAAAACGTGATTACCGGCCTTTACACGATCATTTTAAACAACCACTATTAATCACAAAAACCAAATACACTTATATTCCCACATATGTCACTATCAGATAAAAAACTAGTTTTATGATTTTTCAGAAAAAAACGAGTTTTCTGCTGTTGAAATCAACCTCCCCAAGAGATATAAACCCATATTTCACCACTTTTTCAACAAGAAATCATATTTTCAGAGGTGGCAAGAAAGTTCATAATTACCGAAACCTTTTTTCAGCATCAGTTTATTTCCTTAAGTTTCATTACAAAATGACATGTCCGCAGAATAAAAGTTGATTATTTAGCACCTATTAGAGAAGAAATGTTGTAAATTAATGACGTGAGAGGACACTGTATTTTTTTATAATCTATGTAACGTAAAGCCTCTTAGAAAAGAAATTTTGTAAATCGTGAAGCGAGTGGAAACTGCATTGTTACTAAAAATGTAAAGAGTTCACCCAATAGCTAATAGCAGTAAAGACATATATATATACTGTAAGGAATACTAGAGGCTTCAAGTAAAACAATACACTGAAAATTTGCATCTAGGCTCTATAATAATAAAACTGTTTGATCACTATCCAACATTATCGTTGTTATTACAATATTAGATCAGCTCAACTACTTACTGTTTAGTTAAAGCTAAAAATAAAACGATTGTATTTGTTTTACTGAAAATATTATTCAAGTGAATGAGGAAAATGACAACTAATTTGCTAATGTTCATTTTAACCTGGAAGGATGGAAGAAAATAATAACATACCTCAAGAGTACACTTAATTTTACAGTATGCTCATAATTTGTACATAAAATTTACTAAATGACTTCAATGAATGATACAGTGCGCGTAAATAATGACTAAAAAATGTATAATCAACAATAATTATTGGAATTTAAAAACAATAATATTAGCAGACAGCTTTACTGATCAGCTTTAGGTTTCTTCTTCTGCTAAACTGTAGCAGCAGGTTAGACAACAAAGATTACTAAAACCAGAATAAACACAACACCGACTGGTCATATTTATATATATTAAAAATTATCACAATAGCAGCACGTTATGCCTTCCACTAGAATGACATGAAAAATATTAGTTCAAATATAAATATGTTATTACAAACAAACGTATGTGTAAGAAGTATATTAAGTAGTTTATATATAATTAGTATTGAATCAGGAAGGGCCTTTTATGAACAAGAAATTAGTAGCTCATAGCATCATACTGTACATTTTCAAATGAGTACGCTCTGTTGCGTTTATGAGGACTACATAATTTATTTGCATATGGCAATATGCATTTTTACAGAGTTAGAAAAACATGTATATTGTTGTGATTCAAATAATCACAACAAGATTAATACAACAGTAAAATGAATTAAAATACCGTAGCTTCAAGACAATACATGAAATAAAATAACTCTATTCAGTGACAAGTCTTGAGCTGAGGCTGATAAGTTAATTAAGATTATTAGAACATGGTCATGTGTAAATAACTATTAAACCGCGTTTGTGTTTGTCGTTAAAACTAACATTTATATTACTATGATAATTTCGTATTCAATATAGATTATATTAAATTTTATACCAGAGTTTTAAAATGTAGGAAGTATATGTTTTGTAAATTATCAACAAAGAACAAGGTAATATAATAAGCACGCTGTAAAAGAGAACAAAACTAACATAAAATGCGATTATTATTTTATAATTATTCGTTACGTTCATATTTGATCACTAAGTATATTGTTTTTACTATGAAGCAAAATAGTATTTAAAACGAATACTAGACAATTAAACATCGAGCACATAAGCACATTATTTATCAATTAAAATATTCATGCTTAGTGTCTAATACTAACGGAACAATGGCATTTGTGAACTGTAGTTGTACTATTCAGTCTTAAAATAAATTATGAACCTTTTAGCGAGCGCATTCACTGCACCAAAAAGTAGTTCATTTAAGTAATACAGCAATAAGTTCATATTTAATCTGACAAATCGTCCACTTGTTTGGCCCTCTCTAGTTT
The DNA here is from genome assembly GCA_035578905.1 of Stictocephala bisonia. Taxonomy (NCBI): domain Eukaryota; kingdom Metazoa; phylum Arthropoda; class Insecta; order Hemiptera; family Membracidae; genus Stictocephala; species Stictocephala bisonia. The sequence continues at coordinate 5,528 of JAQJVL010006995.1, read as the reverse complement.
TATTGCTATACCCCATGCAACTTCTTAACAGTGACTCCATTGACATGATTCTCAATTTTTTCCTTGTCAGTAATAATATGGTGTAAAATATAAACTTTTTCTCTAGATGTCATATTTGATAGTTTAATCCTCAAATTTAAACCTAACATAAGGTAATCGATAGATCACAGGTTTCATGGTGAATGATCTATCATATACAGTATGATAATGAAGAGAGGTCTTTACGGTCCTAAGTCTATACAATAAAGTAATTTCATTTTCGTAATATGGTAGACAGCTGAAAACAAAATTAGCATCTCCAGACCAAAGCAAACGGAGAAACATGCACTTGGCGCCTATCTTGTATCAAGCGTTGGTCACACCAGAGGTGCATCTAAACTTATATTCTGCAACTGATCCCTTCAGTCTTAAAATTTTGGGTTTCCAAACCTAATTTGATTGCAGATACAGCCATAATGTATTTTAATAAAAGCAAAATTACCCCAAGATTATATCATTCACTAGTTTTGCTAGTGCAATTAGTAATTCAGGCACAGTTGCAATCAGGTATCGGAGTTCACAGTTATAAAAACCACTAAATGAGTATTATATTAAAATGTTATCACTGCAAGAAACAAGAATATCATACGAGAACGCCACAGATTCGAGCAATTGTCAACTTATATTTAAAAAAAAAAAACAAAAGAATATGATTCCTTAACAAATACTCAACAATCGGTAGTTACAATCTTACAGAACAAACAGTACAAAGGTAAAATACAGACCAGTGCTGATGGCTGTCAAATAATAAAAAACGAGAAAAAAATGTTACACTATGAAATTACTGGAAGAGAAGTAAAATATTGAAGTTAAAGTTAAATTATTTATATTGTTCTAATAACGAAAAAAAAATATTTGGAGCTGGAAAAATGGAGAAGGTTGGAATGGGATAAACTTTTACGGGTTGAAAATAATTTTTCGAGGTTTTTACGATTTGCAGCGTAAAGTTGACCTCCTACCAAGTCAAACAAAGAAGTTGTAGATAGTAATAATAAAATTAACTAACAATATAAACTGATCTACAGACACACACAAAGAACTTCTAAGAGAAATTCAAAACCAACATAAGTGGCTATCAACTTTCAAGTCTTTGTTTCACGAAAAAATATAATAATTTGGGCTCTAACAGTAAATAACAGGACTTGTTAAATATTTCACACAACTTTACTGTCCAGAACCAACTAGTAAATTCCGAGAGTTAAAATAAGTATCATAGGTTATACAGTAACAAATAGAATTTTAATAACGATAGAGAGACTTTGCAAAAGAAATGAATCAACTTATGAAACACTCCAGGCAAATAAAAATAATATTTGATAATAATTTGAAAAGCGCTTGTATTCGTCCATTATATAAAAAATGAGACAATTAAAAAAATGGACTACGACAATATCTGCTACACTTTCGAAATGTTCTTTCAATATATAGAACCAATGGAACAGATTGGATGGCTGGTACTGTGTGCTGAAAATGGTTTGTATATGAGGTTCTATCATGTGTGTCGTATTTTTGGGATTTTTATTCAGATTTTGTATAACAACTAAATTGTTTTATAACTTTTTCATTCGTAAGTCAAAAAAATCATAAATCAACAAAGACTATTTAAATGGAACGTTGTTGGAACCCTAGATGTCTCACCTTAACGCTAACATATTTTAATAGCAAGGATTTCTATAAAATATATTCAAATATTTCTTATTTTTAAAACTAATCAAATCAATTTTTTTTACATAAGCATTAAGAATTTATTTCTACATTTTTGGGACATTTATGATGAATTATATAACAATTTGTGAATATACATATTCTTAATTTGATGTTTGCATGCAGGGCCTATACTATTTCCAACAACATTGGGCAACAATATCAAACCAATAAAGTTGATTCATCAGCGAATTATCAAGGACATAAAAAAAGTTAAGATCCATTTATTCATTGTTCTCAACAGGAAATTAAGATTTCTAAAAGAAACTTCTAGAAAAACGACGAGGATGATCGTTAGTGTTTGTGTAAAGTAGCCAACATTCATCCTTTACACATTAATTACGGGGGGGGGGGGGTCACTGACTGGATGTTAAAATTCTTTTGTTTCGTGTAGTTAGAAAAGTTTGCCACAGCAGAAATGATTCTTGATTATTTTATACGTAGTCAGTACCAAAACTGCTATTACTGTGTTGATATTGAATGTTATTCCCCAATAACAAGCAAAGGGTAAACATTTCGTAATAGTTATAGGCCTACAATTTACACCTTTGTTCAAAAAGAATCAAAGTGCTGTCAATCTGCTCGATTCGAAAGAGCTTAGACACACTAAGTTACTGACATTTATTTGTTGTCATAAACGAAAAATACCAGGTGTAAAACAATCAAGAGAGTCAGTAAAAGAGCCAGTTGCATCGCCTTTTCATGCTACCGAAACGTCATACCCAGACATAATATTTTAGAATAGTCACTTCCACGATAAATTGTTTTGAATGGTTGTATTTACTTGTACTTGTGAGTTAACTGAAAGGTATTTTATGAAATTCGACTTGGAGTTTAATTCGACAGTTTCAAATTCAATATTATTTTCATAAATTTTCAGAAAGAAAAACACTTTTGTTAATATTTAGGTCGAGGAACTTATGTACGTAATTCACCCAAAAAACTTAATAAAAAACAAGTACAAAATACTGTACTAAAATACACAAATATGTTCTAATACAAGTATAAAATTTACAAAATAAGTGAACCCACATAACACAAATTTATCATAATATAAGTAAAAAAAAAGGATTCCACGAAAACCTCTGGTCCGATGATGTGAAACGTGGTTTACTAAAAACGATAACCACAATATTAAAAAAATCCTTGTACGGTGCTTTTACTGTATTATAATAAATTTGTATCTGTGACTTTTTTCACCTCTTTGGTTTTCTACCAACATGTAATATGCTAATAAGAAATTAAAAGTCAATAATACTTCCATTATTGGTATGCAAATGAACATAAACATGCATTAAATTGAAGAAAACAGATATTTTGCAAAACACTTTTTATAAAAAAAATCAAAAATCTATTTTGGTACGCTTGTGAAGTCCATTGAAAGTGAACACACATGCGTGTGTACTTTATCACAAGGGGTTGGTTCGATTATAAAATTAATAGTTCCAACACAAACCAACCATCAATCAGCTGATATCCATTGTCATGTTGTGCCACTGTTGCCTAGCAACAGTTCCACCAATTGGAACACACTATGTCGCCAAACACTCATGGATATTGTTGCCAGTGCATGTCTGCGCCTGGCGTCCTTCACACCCGCAAACATGGAGTTGGGGATGCACATTATCAAATATCTACTTTTCCTTTTCAACTTAATTTTTGCGGTAAATATTTACTTTATTTCATAGTTTTAATTTGCACACAGTAGCAATAAATGATTTATCATAGAGTTAAACTTTTGTTCACCAAAAACATTGTTGCGAAACTAATTAATTATGATTAAAACAAAGATAAAGCACTGAAATGCACTGTTCATCATTTAACTATTACTGAATGAATTGTTGATTAATAACAATTTTAATAAACGGTTAATCAATAATTGAATCGTTCTAAAGTTGTAACCTTTATATGGAAGCAGTTTCAATTATAACAATAAGTAAAGAATATTTTTAACTCCTAGTTTTTTTTTTCTGTATATTATTGGATAAAGATTATTTACAGTAGTAAATATGTTATGAATAACCTGCGTACCGTAATAAATGACTTAAACGTAATCCTAATTATTATTCATATCATTTTATATGATATGAATAGTACATATAAAATATTATATGTCTGTGCATTGCTTAAAATGTAACGTAAAATGTTGCATATTTACAAATTTATTTCACTAGAGATTTCGGAAAAAGTAAGCAAGTTTTATCTGTCTGCTTGTCTGTCGCCAATGCTTCCTTTGTCCGCTATTCACTGAACAACGAGTTCAGCGTTTTTTTATGACAATTTGTATTATTGGCGTGAGAAAAGATTATTTGCACTTTTCAAATTTCTCTTTAGGGTCTTCGTTAGGTTGGCTCTAACATATTTTATGTTTTGTTATTATGCTTAATATCAAATATTACGGAAATGTTTCAACAGAATATTTTTAAAAGTTAATGTATTTAACGACATATTCCTTAAGATAAAAGTGTCTCTTTTTGCATCTGTACTTATTTTTAAAACTCGTATCTTTTGTGGCATATAATGATCTTTTTAATCAGTTAGTATTAATTATTACAATAATATTTCCATAGTTTGTCCGAGACATTTAACAGTTTGGAAAGATTTAATGGACTATTTGATGAAAACAGATCTCGTAAACTGAATAGACTAGAATAGTATATATTACAAGCGTTAATGCATCTATTATCCCAGGCTGGACTTAGAATATAGAATATACTTTCTGAGGATACGAGATTAGAAAATAATGCACGATTTTCTCAGCTACCCTGAGTTAGTGCTGCAGGCCCATATAAATCTACTTTAGGAGGTGCAAAGTAGTGCAATCAAGTCAGAGTTAGTAGAAATTACCTTAAACATTTCACAATAAAACGAAAGGACACTTTGAGGAGATTTGGCGATGAATGATTAGATAGTTTTGGATTTTATACATTAAGATTTACGTGAAATATCATTGAAGTTAACCATTGAATGATAAATAATAATAATAATAATTTAATTGTCGAGCGTTCTGATTGATACAGTATGGCATTGAAGGATATAACTAACACGCCAATAAAATAATTACACTGAAGAAAAACACGCAAGGTTAGGAAAAGAATTTAAGTCTATACAACTAAACATGATAATTAAATAATCTATAAGTTTAATTTATTTACAATCAGATTATTATGCGCTTAGTGTAATTCGCTAAGTTACCTCCTCTCACCATTATATTGAGTCCTCCCACCACTCAGTGTGTTGACAGTTCAGTACTAAATAATGAACTAGTGAGACCCTTCACCTAGCCTACATATGAAAATGTAGGGAGGCTAATTTTAAAGCTGTTTGTCAACAAAATTTTCGCTTTTTTTAGATTCAAATTACTTTAATGTCAGCTATTAAATGCCTCCTAAGTAGTTCTTTAATTAAAATTATGTATATAGTTATAAATACAATCACCTCAAAGATGCAATTTGGGCTTTCTTGGTACATGCAAAATTAATAAACTTTATATACTCAACTTTTTGTTGTAATTTTACCCGCATGCTATATTAAAATCAAATCGCTACGCATACGTACAGTGAGACACAGCACCCACACCCGCAGGATAGCGCTTCAACGGCTTCCAGCAATTATATCTCACCCATACAATGGGAGAGGGAGGGTCGAGTGTCTGTGTGTACCTCGCGGTCAGACGTACAGCCGGCGCTGCGAACGGAATTCAGTTGTACCTAGTGCCGGCCGAACCACCTTAAGTCTCCATCAATAGTTTTAAACCCTCAATCAAGTAGGGCCTTTCAAGGTTT
>JAQJVL010006994.1:0-26011 GCA_035578905.1 Stictocephala bisonia | reverse complement strand
AAATACCATTTGAGGATAGTTGTGCTCTGAGGCAGTGTTGTTTAGAAATTAAGTTTGTGAAGACTGGTGTGGTCCAAGGTTCCTTTCTGGGATCACTCGTTTATTTTGAATATAAATAATTTAAAATGTAGAGTATCAAGTGATGATCTGTGTGTTTTTGCAGATGATATGTCAATTATAATAAAAACCATTGTCATTAAGACTTGCAGATTGACACTTTTGTAGAATGCAGTAATATCTTACAGTAGTTTTATAAGAATAGACTATCAATAAATGTGACATAACTAATTATATTTATTATATAATAGACCAGGTGACACCCTGTACGCCCCGTGTGCCAACCCCAACCCTCGCTGCGCTCGATACACCTTGCATGTGACTTTTAATTATAAATAATAGTATTACATAAAATAACAATATTAAATTTATTTACAATATCTCACACACTACTTGTGTTACTACCTATTTAATGCCCAGTGATATTACTTAGCCTATTTCAAACGTTTTCATTTCACTTTTTTTGTTTAACAGCTATGTTGGTTATGTTTATGTTAACTGAAAGGGTTAATTAGGAAAAAATCAACTGTTGGTGTGTTCTTTGATTTACATAAAGCGTTGATCCAGAGATAGTGTTAATTCTTTGGATTTAGTCATAGACCAAAACTTACATTTTTCACTATACATTAATCATTAATGATTAAACTCTTAGTGCATCAATAGGTTAGTGTCAAAAATACTAAATAAACATGTTTATTTATTTACAAAACAGCTATTATTAATTTACTAAAATCAACCCAATGTTATTCTTATGAAAAAAAGGAAATTTTGATGGGCTGTTTGAACCCCTTAGGAATGGAATTTAGAAAAATCCTTTCTTAGTGTGTCTCTTCGATACTATAGCTAACTTCTTTTAAAATTTCGTGTATATCCGTTCGGTGGTTCTTGAGATTTTGTGATGAGTGAGTCAATGGTATTTGGCTTTTATATATATAGATTTAAATTTTAACATTAGTTCTCAAATTTATCTTTATGTTGGTGTTGATTGGTAAACTTGTTGGAGAGTTCCATAGCTTCAAAATGTTTTAAGAACAAACACAATGTTTCAATAGATATAAAACTACCTTAACCTACATTTAAAACTATTTAATTTTTTGAACTATCCCATAACATTGTAAGAAAACCCTTAAAAACTATGTGCTTACAGATTATGGTTGACTCTGTAAGTCATCATTTCCTCTTGGTGTTCTGATAGATGGTACAGCAGTTGATCCAGAGAAAGTGTTAATTCTTTGGATTTAGTCATAGACCAAAACTTAAATTTTTCACTATACATTAATCACCTCTTAGGCTGTTCTAATTTGGGTACATAAATATACATACACAAGGCAAATATATTTTCTTCAAAGGTAATTAAAAACTATAGCCCATTCCAGTACATTTTGGTCATGTAAATCACTTTATAGTAAAATTAAAATACTAACTTTACCAATAATATAGATTCTTCAACCCTTTTTTTAAGTGATATTAGTTTTTCCAATCAACACTAAAAACACAGTCCATTTACAGCCTCAAAAATGTTTATAAATTAAGTATTCCTAAACATAATACTGATTTTGTAGCTCTTCTTACAATTCAAATGATGTGTCATTGGTAGTTGGACATTTGCCATCATTACGTAAAAAATACTAATCACGACGTTTCAATTTGGTAAAACCCAAATTTTTTTCTAGTGCTAAAAACTAAATTACATATAAATAAACATGTTCTAAAATTAGGTTCTTAAACTAATACTTATCTAAATTAACTATCAACACTTTAACCTAGAACCCAGAATGGAGTACAACAAAATAAACTTCTACTAAATATACAAAATGTTAACTGGGTAAAAATTAATATAACTAATTAGGAGCTACCTAGGTCTGAAAAAATATTAAAACACAATTAAATTAATATTCCAATACAATAACTAAGCATAAATATATGGTACCTGAAAAACACTATTAATTTAAAATAACATTAAACATGCACCAAAATGATATCTGTGACTCGAAAGGACTAAGACTACTATCTATCTAAATAAATATTACCTACAATAACTATTACCGTTACATGTTAACCTGAAAGACAAAACATTAGTATAAATATAACAATACAATAATCAAATATTACATAAAAGATGAATTCTTATGACCTCTGGTGACGATGGTGTCTAGACGTTCCAGGCACGAAGTGAGACCGATTCAATCCAAACGTAGTGTCTACGAAGTTCCCTCCAATGTGATAAAACCCGAGGACAAGACAAACATAAACACTACACTTCACAAGAACATTGTCCACAGACTGACGTGGTCAGAGATGTACTATCTTCATATCCAACTACCTTGTCTTCCTCATCTGATACTCAATTATTAACAAATTTCAAAAACAAAGATGTGTACTAGGTCTTAGAACTTAGGCTTAAGCGGCCGGTGTCATAATTAGAATCTACAGTTTCCGGTGACAACCGCGTCAAGGTACTATCTACAATATTTACAAGATGACCAGACGTTTCACCCATACTGTGATGTGGCATCCTCAGTGGTTCCTCTGAGACTGAGGATGCCACATCACAGTATGGGCGAAACGTCTGGTCATCTTGTAAATATTGTAGATAGTACCTTGACACGGTTGTCACCGGAAACTGTATATTCTAGTTATGTGTACTAGGCCTTTTGACCGGTACATTTTTGGTTTCTCTACTTTGGTTTGCTAGGCTGCCTGAGTTCGCTCTTGTGCTGTCGACTTGCTACTTTCGTGGCCGTTGGCTCAAGCCTTGGTCTGTTCCGTAGTTCCTGCTTTCGGTTCACCGGTTTGCCTGGATTTTGTGGTTAGTTTCTGTCAACCTGTTTACTTCACTATGATAGGCTAGAGAGACAATTTTACTTAAGTTGTTCAATTTTGTTTAATTCAAAAACCTAATCACCCTTTTGGTGAAAATATTGTTGTTTAAATAATAATCAGGTTTATCTGTTATTTTCAGTTGTTGTTATTTGATTTACATTCTTTTAGGTTGGTTCTGTTGCAAGGCCATGTGCCCGCTTTCATATGTTTTCCTTCTTTTCATAAATTAAAATTATTTATTCTGTTCACTTATAGCATAAATTGTTTAATGAAGTTTGTCAAAGTAGTCATGGATAAACTTTGCTATACATTTTTTTTCAGTGCAAGAGTATTGTTATATTCTATTCTACCTGTTCAACTTTGTTGTTTTCTGTAAAGATTTTCTTTTAAAAAAATTTGTTAAACCTATTTATTGTATGTAGAATTATTCGTAAAAAGATTATAGGAACAGAGTATATTTATTTCATGTGTTATTGTTTGTTGATTAAATTTTATTTAAAATTCTTTAAGATTATATTTATAAGATTATTTATTTTCTGTATTATTTATTATGTTTTTGTGTGGCATTTGGCTGAGCTCTTAACTAATGTGCTGTTCAGTCTAGGGTCCTTGAGTTTGGACGTTTGACCCTAAGCCTGCTATCCGGGCGATCTTCTGCCATTTTGGACTGTGTTGGCCTGGCCTGGGGACCATGTTATTAGAGTCACGCTGTTCCTCAGCTCCCTCCGTGCAGCTTATGGGAGTCTTCTGTCCTCAGGTTAGTGCGTTTCTGCTAGTCCCCCGGCGGCTGTGGTGGGGGTGGAAAATTGAAAATTTTTCTGTTGGGCGGAACAGTTTTATAGTAGGCCTAGACCTAATTCAAGATGCTAAAGAAACTGAACTATAAACTTTCTTCCACCACAGCCATTTGATAGTCATATATTTATTTTTAAACATTTATTTTGTTTTTTGGAGGATTTTTTGTTACTGTAATTCAATATTTAGTTTAGTTTTTTATTCCTATTATTTATTTTAATATTTATCTTTTGTTTAAAAATTTATTTCTATCTCTGTTCGCTTAGGCCTAGTTATTAAGTTGTTATTTATTTGTGTGTAGCGTTAACGTGTAGTCTAGATTTTGATAAAATCAGTACCGTACTATATTTTATTTTTATTTTCTTAATTTAAACATTTCACCAAAAGGGGATTATGTAATAACGTTCTTACTTTTATTTCAATTCGTAGCTGCCCAGGGATTTCGGCTGACCTCCCTGGCCTCGGTGGAATCATGGGCGGGCATGTGGGCTAAATTGCCGATTAATTGGTTTTGTTCAAATTTTCTAAATTTTTCAATTTAAATTCTTTTAAAATTGTTGAACGGTTTCCTGTCCTTGTTAGACAATAGCGCAGTTGGAGTGTAAAAGATGGTAAAATACGATAATTTTGATTCGTAAAGTCACAGAATGGTTCCCTGTTCATATTGACGTTGATGTCGATGTAAACTGTAAAACAATCCAAGTGAGGGAGGAACATGTTGTTGAAAGACCTTTTCTGAACAAAATACGACAAATTTAGAGATTTGGAAAATAATTTGTATTGAACTGAAGCCTTATCAAACACCTCGTTTTTATTCATAAGTTCATAATTTAGCTGCCCACAATCTTCATTGTATCACTAGTTGGCACTTAGCTGATAGTTCAGACTGCATCTTGTCGCCAGTATCGGCTAGACCTATTACATTAGATGCCTACGTCTATTATTTTTATTCGAATACGCCAGCACATTTCATTACCGATCATAATTTAAAAACTAATTCATCCTAAGCGACTTTAAAATTTATTTTTAGTAAACCTGCTTAGTTATTATTATCAATCGACTGAACTACATTGTCATCCAGATTTTTTCATATTTAATTATATATTCACAGCTTATTTCTGGTTAATTTTAACCTTGTTATTACTTAATTAATACCCACAGACCCACTTTTCATGGCGTGTACACAATCAATTTTTTTGTTGAGAGAGGGCAATTCTGAAAGCAACTGACTGCATTTGGCAATGATGCCTGAATGTTAGCATCAGTTTGGTTGGATGCAGCTTCTGCTAACATAACAAGCTTCACTACTATACATTTTCGCGGTACACTTTGAATTGAACCGCCAGATAAACATATTGGCCGGCTGTGAAACAGTATAATTGGCTTGCATAGAAAATCTGATCTGTGATATGAGTGAACAGATGAATCTTCATAATCCACGCTGTTTCAATTAATATTATACTTTCTCACATCATATTAGTCATGAGTTAAGGAAAAAGGTTAAACAAAACAATGCCACATAAAAATTTAGGAAGGCAAGAAGTAAAAAGTTTTATTTATCAAATGTTACAAACAACAAATTAAAATTATTACCGTATATACTCGAATCTAAGCCGCACGCGAATTTAAGCCGCACCCCTTGTTTTTGATTGAAAATTAGGTAAAAAAGGCCACACTCGAATCTAAGCCGCACCCAGTTTACCGGGCAATATTATCCAGGAAAAACGGCAATCTAGCGATCACAAAATGAGCTCTATTAATTGACGAAAGTCATGTAAAGTGTATTTACAAATGAAGTATTGGTATAAGTTACTTAGTTACATGATGTATTTAAATAAAAACTAGTAATAAACTTGTTTTATTTATACCCATTTGTCCCAAAACTAGTTTTACACAAGAGTATTCCATAATTCATAGGCAAAGTATCTACCCAGTAAAGCGACTGGATACGGCAAGTGTTAACTGGACACTGAGGCTAAACTGCTTCAAGAAGGAAAGGAAGTGAGAGAGACCGATACAGTTCTACACTGTGTTTAACAATCACCTGTTCATGTGCTCTACCCACAGAAGCTTCTCTGTAGAGCCACAAACCTTATCTTGTACAGAACAAGCTCATGTAGGACAAAGAACAAGATGACAAGTGGAAGAAAACAAATACCGCTAAGCCCCCGCCCCTCCTATCCCTGATTGGTGACCTCATTTTGACGTCACCCACTTCTATTGCAAAACAAACCACTTCCCCTTCCCACCCTTCTACATTTCTCCCCACTGTCTTTCAAGCCAATTATTCTCATCTTTTGGATAGTGCTGCCAACCAAAATCTAAAAATTACCCTTTTGGCTATCTACCTATTGTTATTTTATGATAGAGACATTGGTTTTTAGCTTCAAATCTTAAAACCATATCAAAAGAATAACTTATCATTACTGTAATTATATTTTTACCGGCTAAACATGAATATTGTTGTCTTAGAAAATACCCTCTAACTCTAAAATTACCCTCAAAAAGGGCAAACAATTATTTGAGGTTGGCAAGCTACTACAGCCGGCAAATGACAGATGAAAGGAGAAACAAATAAAAACTCAAAACAAAAGTCACTGTTGTTGTTTGGTTTATTGTGAACTAGCCTATTGCTATGCTGACTTAACCTAATTGAAATTATTTAGTCAAAGTATTATTTAATTAGTAAGTAGTGATTAGTGAAAGTGTTACCGTATTTAGTTAGTAAGTAGTGAATGTAGTGAACACCAAACTATGGCTAGTCAAAGATGCCATTACATGGCTTCTTTCAAAAGGAAAGTAATTAGTTATGCAGACGAAAATGGAAACAGAGCAGCAATGCGCCAATTTGGAGTAGATGAGACTAATGTTAGACGTTGGAAGAAAGACAGATTGAAAATTTTCAAAATGAAAAGTACGAAGAAAGCTATGACAGGCCCCAAACGCGGAAGGTATGTTGAAATGGAAAACCAAGTTCTTGAATATGTGAAAGAACAACGTAACAAAGGCCTAGGTGTTACGTATAGCATGATCAGGCTGAAGGCCAATAAAACAGCAAGAGAACTGAACATTCCCAGGACATCATTCAAGGCTTCTGAAGGTTGGTGTGTTAGATTTTTAAGAAGAAATGGCCTAAGTCTGAGAAGGAGGACTCACATTGCCTCGAAACTGCCGAACGATTTTGAAGATAAGCTCGTTGAATTTCAGAGGTATGTTATCAACCTAAGACGGAGCAAAAACTTTCTACCAGGTCAAATGGGAAATTGCGACCAAACCCCAGTGTTTTTTGACATGCCAATGAACTACACAGTTGATAAAAAAGGTGCCAAAAGTGTAAGTTTGAAAACCTGTGGTTATGAAAAGATGAGAATCACTGTTATGTTATCCTGTACAGCTGATGGCAAGAAATTGCCGCCTATGATAATTTTCAAAAGGAAGCGCATGCCAAAAAATGTCATCTTTCCCCAAGGAGTTGAAATTAGAGTACAGGAAAAGGGATGGATGACAGAAGAATTAATGATGGACTGGTTTAGATGCATTTGGATGAAGAGACCCGGGGCCAATTTGAACCTCAACAATTTTCTTGTTCTTGACGCATTCCGTGGCCATTTGACGGATGATTTAAAAGATCAAATGAAGCGCCATAAATGCTGCCAAGTTGTCATACCAGGAGGTATGACAAGCATACTGCAACCACTGGATGTGTGTCTCAACAAACCCTTCAAGGACAAAATCAGAAAACTGTACTGCGAGTGGTTGGAGAACAACCTTGACAATGTGACTAGAACGGGAAAAGTCAAGAAAGCTCCTCTCGTTGAAATTACCAATTGGGTTTTAAGAGCCTGGAATAGCATCCCAGAAGAGATGGTACGCAAGTCATTCAAAAAGTGCTCCATCTCAAACTCCTTAGATGGGTCGGAAGATAATCTGCTGTACGAAGACGACGATGACGCAGATGAAGATTATTCTCCAAGCCAAGATGAATCCAGTTCTTCATCAGGAACAGAGTCAGACACAGACGGTAATGACAAGGATCCTGCAAGTAGTAGTGAGGAAGGTCAACCGTCAGAACCAGTAGCCTCAACATCTGGAGTAGCCTCAACATCTGGCATCAAACGTCCACTGCAATGCTTCACAGGATTTGTGATGGACTCTGACAGTGACTAAGCGGGTTTAATTGTAAGTTACCTAAGTTACTTAAGTGGGTTTAATTGTAAGTTACCTAAGTTACTTAAGCGGGTTTAATTGTAGGTTATCAAAGTTACTTAGATGCAATTTGAGATCTTTAGGCTATTATTCATTGAATGTTACTTTATTATTGCCCATGTTCCTGTGTTAATTAGTATTTCATGATGTTTTACTTTTCTCAATAAATCAAATCAAAAGATCTTTATTCAATATTGCTTTTGAGAAGCTTGCTAATCTTGCAAGTACATCCATACATGAATAGTGTCTTAAAAACCCCTTTTTCCCAAAAACAGTATAAAATTGTTCAATTATTAGGCCTACATTATAAATTTACTGCTCTTTAATGCTCTTTAACTAGTTCATCTTTCCTTCGGGTGTTATAATTGTGATTTTTTTTATATTCTCAAGATGGTTTGTTATTTAAATAATTCATGATTGATTTAAAACTGAAATGCATCTAATAGTTTATAGAAATTTCATTAATTAGTTTATCAGTTGAAATATTACCTAATCTGTGCCAGACATTACTAAAAATGTTGCTCATTACTAAACTATTATTATAGCCTATTCCTATGTACAATTATGAACATTTTGTTTAATATTGTCAGTTTTAATATTATTTTAGTCATTGTTATTGATGTACCCTTTGTTTTTATTTGTTCAAATAAAATAAAATTGTTGTGATTTCACACGTGTTTCATTGTTAGTGAGCCGGTAGTTCACAGCTGTTGGAACTAGTGAGTGAGTCAAAACTCAAAAGTATTGAAGACGCATATTTTGTCCTAGAAGGACAGAGGTTGAAAGGAGAAGACAGGATAACAGAATGTTATGAAAGGAAGTGGGAAAGAGAATGCGTCCCTCACCTAGCACAAAAACTGAGTTATCGCAATGTTGCTTCCTCCCATCAATCTCCCTTCCCCTCCCCCCTGCAAACCTGTTTGAAGCCTCTCCCCATCACACACCCCCTTCCCCTCCCCTCCGTGATCCTTATCTCACCACTGCACCTGACTGACCGACTGTATAAATTAACTAGTGACTGTGCAGCTGTCTGAGAAAACACTGCATAGACCCTCCATTTCACAGCCCAAAAGTTTAAATAATTGGTTTTTTGCCCTCAGAAATGCTTTTAGCACCACTTGGCATTTCAACTCTAATTGGGCGAATGTAAGCCGCACGCGAATCTAAGCCGCACCCTTGTTTTTGCGGTCAAATTGCGGTCAAAATAGTGCGGCTTAGATTTGAGTATATACGGTATGTTTAGATGTATATATTTATGAATCTGGTAAAGCTTACATAGGCTTAGGATGGTGTCTTCCTTTTAGAGTTGTCTTGGGTGAACAGGAAATCCTTCTGTAAATACTCGCTCGAAAATACTCGATACTCGAAAAAATGCCAACTACTCGACTCGACTCAGCTTGAACTCAAAAATAACTACTCGCACACCCTTAATATATATATTATATGTAACGGTTAATTTGTGTCTAGTAAAGGTACACTTTTTAACACAAGCTACTTGTGTAAGATAGAGTACATTAATTTGGGAAAAACTCATACTTCAAATCTTAACACACAATGTATGTGTTAAACAAGATGTAGTAATCTGTGTTGTTATATATGTATATATTTTGATAATTATCCACCAATACTTACTTTAACAAAGCTTCATGAGCTTTAGTATAAACATCTTGTGCATAGACAAGGAACTCATCAACATCAAAATCATCATCATTTTTTTTCAGTTTCCTCATAGCTAACAACGATTTACCCTTTTTTTCAACAAATTCCATTTTCTGTTTTGCACCCTGCAACAATAAAATGGTAATAAAGCTTCCTAATTTTAATCGACAAAGTAAATAAAATATTTTGTCAAAGTAGTTTTTTTATTTAAATACTGGTGTCTAATGAACTTGAGTGATGTGTAATTCTTGTTGGACTACATTTCTTTTTATTCCACCCATTTTCCATGACTCCGACCAGTTAACTATCAAGTGTCCAAAATAGCATTGAGGCCCAAACATGCAACATTTGATAAATGGGCTTAACTGGTTGAGTTTGAGTTAAGTTATACACTCAAGAATTATATGCTGCTTTCAACATCCTTAGAAACCGTCCATTATGGTGACGAAGAAATCTGGGTTATGACGCCTGTTTGCATATCTGACCACTGGATCACACACTCAAAAGTATGAGCAAACATACGGATCTCCAGGGGTGCATAAAATTCCAAGACCCAAAAATTTCCCCAGAACACAAACTTAAGATATCAAAATTTCCCCAGGATAAGGGGTACAAAAATACAGCAAATATTTCTACGTAATATGCCTAATACACCTCAAGACTTCAAATTATACTTATACATATATTTAAAAATTTGTATATTCGATACAATATATAGTAAGAGGTAATATAAAAGTTGTTTGACATCGGTAAAGTATAATTTTGATTGTAATTAAATTAAAATGTGATTTATAAATTAGAAGACACTTTCATTTTCATAAGATATGTTTTATTAAAGAATAAAATAATAATTAAATGTTGTACATATGATATTTTTTTACCTCCCCGTGTTCCTTCTTACATCTTCTGTTTCAGCTTGTATCTTCAGTTATTATATAGTTTGAATTCCAACCATCTACACAAATAAAAACCCACTTTTTAAAAACCTAGTATTCAATCTATGATCTTATTTCATTTCATTATAACAATTGATAATACCTTCAAAAAAGTTTAATACCTTTCTTGTTTTTGTTTGCTGATTTTATAAATTTTTTAAAATAACCTTTAGCTGCTTTTTAATTTTTGAAAAATATTAAATCAATCATACCAATTTTAGATAGTTAGTTACTAACTGTATTTTATTTGTTGCTTAAAATTAGTTATTTACAAATCACAGTAACAAGTAATTCTTTGCACAAGTTTTATAACAGTAAGCATAGCCTATAGCCTACATAAAATATTAAAAATTGTGTGTGCTAAGATCAAGCTCAATATGTTGAGCGATAGCTGATTGTTTTATTTTTGTTTAATAATAAAATCTATAGTTATAGTTAATTTTTGTGTTACTGACCTCAAAAATCCTCAAGGAAAGGAAGTCTTCCCTTCTCAGATTGGAGCCTGTCAACTACTTTAGACGTTTTGTAAATTTTCAACCTCGATTTTGATGAAAATCTTGTGAAGTGAAATTTTTCCCCACCAAAATGTTTTATTAGCCCTTCTTTTAACAAATGAGAAGATGAGTGGACAGGGGGTCCATTCCAAGAAATAAACACTTCATGATAGAGACTATCATGTTTTATATTCCTATTGTGCAAATGGTTGCCAATCACCCAACCTAGTGTTTCACACACAGCTTCACAACGAGTTTTTAAACAGTTTTCAAGAATGTAAAGAACTTCTTGATGATCTGTGAATATCCTCCTATCTGTGAATAAAGTATTCATAAGTTTCTTTTCCAACTCAATCCGTTTGATTTTATTTTTTAAATCATTTTCTTCTTGACCTTCTTCTATTTGCAGGCCTACTTTATGGTCAAAGTGTTGGCACAGTTGTATTTTCATATTTTTTAATTGAGCCAACACCACATCATTTTCAAAATTTTTTCCTCTGTTTTCATTGACCCATGCTACCAGTTTTTTAAGTGATACTGATACATTAGAGTCAAAATCACCATCCAACAAAGAAGTAGTACTGAAACATGTCTTCATATCTTTCACAATTGCTGGTTCTGTAATTCTAAGTTCAAGCTATTTACGGTTAAAAAATACGACCCTTTTCAACCAACATCGAAGCTTTGAAATTACGTCATGGTTACCCTATCGCCCGTCTCGCCACTGCCGCTGCCCAGTGCCCGGTCTAATAACGCCAATGGAAACACGACTCATACATTAGTTTGAGGTTATGATGATAATGAAATTCCTATGCACTCTCTCTATCAAATAATAATATGTTGGAAATGTTACATTTCACCAAAAACCATTTGAAATAAAAATTAAATTATTTTAAGCAGATTAAAAAAAAGAATTACAAGTGCCTGGATTTCCCCAGACCCTCAATGATTTCCCCCGAACATTGTTCGGGCGTTCGGACATATTCTGCACCCCTGCGGATCTCTTGAGCGAAAGGTATATTCTGGAACTCTTAGACCAATAACCTCTACTGAACCAGTGTGGGCATGAAGCACTCTGTAAAAAATAGCATCAGTCACAGCTCATTAAGCTAATTAGGCTGATAAATCAATTCTGAACGCATTTTCACTTAACCAAGCTCCGGAAACTTCCTCCATCCATGAGAGGAATTTCCTCTAGATGGCCTCAATGGATGCAACTCTGTACACCTAGCCCCCATTCAAAATAACAGTGGCATACTCAAGATGACTTCAAATCAAAATCAAAACCTTTATTTGTACATAACATTGAATAATTATTTACATGAAATAATCAAACTGGTGCATTGTCACTCACTATTATGTTGACAACATGTTTAGTCAAAATTAAAATAACCTACATTAAAAATAACACTTATAAATTGACATATAGTGTTTAATATAATTACAGTACAATACTATAATTTATTGTTGAACTCGGGATACTAGAAAATATTTTATTACACTAAAGATTGATCACTGATGATGATTGCTGAATACTGAAAATGCGCTAAAATCATCAGAAAGGTATTCCTTTAAATTATAGTAAGATTGTTGTAACAACATAATTTTAAGTTCAGGGAGAATTTTGTTGTCTGGTTGACATTTCATTTAGTTATTTGTTGAATATTTCTAAACCCATATATTTTGGGCATCTTTCATATAGTGAAGTTTGATGAACAGGATAGCTGAAAGTGTCATTATTTCTTGTTGTGTATGAATTATTAACTTTAAAAATTCCAAATATGTTCGGGTAATTTATTACCATATTTTCAATATCGAAAATAAACAAACTGAGTAGTGTTAGAATTACGAAATTTTGGAATAAATGTTTTCAACTGTCTCACCTCTTAACTTGAAAAATGGATCTTATAATTCCCTTCTGCGATTTGAAAATTGAAATCAGTTCTGTTGAAGCACCTTACACAGTGATCCCATATTTTAAAATAGAATTTATATAAGCAAAATAAACTATTCTACAAACTGATGTGGAAGCAGATAAAATTGACAACAAATCTAAGAGTTTATTTTTTTTAAAGAAAGCTGATATGATGCTTCCAACTAACATTTTTATCAAAACGAATAACCAAAAGTGTATGAGTCTCAACAGAATCAATATTAATATTTTCAAGATTATTTGATGGAAAATTTCTAGCTTTGAAATGGATAATTTTAGTTTTATTCTTATTTAAAAGCAACCAAGGACTTGTAAAGTGTTAAACATGTGTGCTTGTAATTGAAATACTTGGTGAACCACATGACGAAACCCAAGTTCCTACTAGCTTTCGGTACAACACAGTTTACACGTTCAGAGAAGATCAACTTGGAGGAGTCTACAAGTACAAACCGCACACTAAAGATTCTACAGCCAGTAATCTTATAGGCGATGAATGACAGATTAGTTTCAAGTGTGAACAAAACCACCACTGTTTTGCTAAGATTTAGCAGCACTTAATTGCCTTTATCCCACTTCACAGCTCAATCAATACAAGATTGAAGAGCCAGATGGTCTCTTGTATCAGCGATCAGCACAGAGCTAAACTGCACAGTTCAGGAAAGATGTCATGATAGATAATTATCTATCCTGAACAATCCAATGAAACAAATAAATTTCAAACAAAAGATGTTATGTCATTATTTGTACTGTATATGTACCAACACATATTAAGCTAATTAAAAACTATTTGTCATTAATAAATAACAAAAACTATAATCTAAATAATGTAATAAACATTTACTTCTTCTCATTCATTAACAAAAATACCGACAGTGCCTGTGGATGTGACTCCATATTAATTGTGTGGTTTTTAATGGAAAAATTTGTTTAATTGTATGTATTATGTACTTTTTTAAGGACACGTATTACTCATAAGTTTTTCAATATCATAAGCAAAATAAGAGTTCTTGGAAAACTTAATTATACATATTATTGACATGTCCCAAATAAATCTTTGAGTCTGAATAAATAGTAGTTTGGACATAAAATGGAAGGCAGATTGTTGATCATTAACTTGTTAGTTATGGATCAAGGAATGGGCTCAGTTACTTGTTGAACTTGACTACTACTAAATTATATAAGTCTGTCTCAAATAGATAGTTTTTTTACAACCTCTTTAAGTGAATTACATAAATTAAATCAAATCTCATTTATAAACTAATCAACTATCTGCAGAGGTTGCACATTCAAAATTGTCATTTACATTTAATAATTTATTTTTTATTTTATTTTATATTATTTTTTTATTATATTATTATTATATTTATATTATACATTATCAAATAATTTCAAAACACAATGTTTCATTACTTAAACAGATAGTCAAGCCTAAATTCTTAAATGCATGGGAGAAGTACTTTATAAAATCAGAAAGAAATGATAAACTATTAAATAACGATGAAGGACCTATCTTAAACTCTAGACTGATTAATTTGATTACAAAAAAGTCAACATAATTTTTACTTTTTTCTCTTTGATTCTCTCACATGTTTTTTTTTGCATTTAATTTTGTTAAATAATCAGATGTTTTTCATTTATATATTTTTCTAGTTGTACAAAATAATAATTTTATTTACACATAACCTGAAGATGGAAGCTTTGCTTTCGAAAACGTTTGTGTTACATTAAAAATAAATGTATATTGGATTTACGATCAATGAAATTTTGTTATCTTATTTACATTTAAGGTTAGGTTTAAGAGCACTAGGCCAGGAATTGGAGGGATAGGACATCAGCAAACACCTTATAAGACAAGTTTACTAACACCAGAGTAGTAGTAACATACACAACAGAAACACAAAAACACACAAACTTGCTGTGCCACTGGCACTTTCTTCAGGTGAGTTAAGAGAGAGAGCACGAGCACTTTCTTCTCTCTCTTTACTCACCTGAAGAAAGTGCCAGTGGCACAGAAAATTTTTGTGAATTTGTGTTTCTTTTGTGTATATTACTACTAATCTGGTGTTAGTGAACTTTTCTTCTAAGGTAACTTTGCTGATGTCCCATTTACATTTAAAAAAGCTAAATTCTACTTTATGATAACTAAGCCATACTTGGGATCAGAGTATTAAAATTGACTTGGATATCACAAACTTATGGCACTTGAAGTATGGCAATAAATCTATAGTACCACAAGGTCTTACCTCTTTTGTTATAAAGGACACTTTGCCATCACCCTCCGGAGGCACATAGGGTTCAAATATGTCTCCTGTGGAACTGATGAACAGAGGACGTTCCATCCACTCTGCTTGTGGCAATACTCCCTTTTCCTTCATCTTGGACCTAATTTCTTCCTTTGACAACTCTGAAAAAGGCTTTGATGCTTCTTCATAATCCGGCAGGTCTACTTTAATGACCTACAACAACATTACTCTGAAAATTATATGCCTATTAAAGCAATACAATGTTATACGTTCTAGCGAGCTGATTTTCCATATGAGATTTCTACAACTCAAAAGAACCAGTTCCTTGTTACAATTTTTGTCTTCATATCTTTTATTGTTTCTGCTCAAAACAGCTTCTCGTCCCGCACAGTTGGCCATGTTGGATGGAGTTCTTAACTTCCTATCACATAGCCTTTGCATGGCCTCACACCATACTGTCACCATTTTGTTTATTGTGATTTATTCTATTCAAACTGTTACCTTCTAAAATATGGAAGTTCCATTCCTTCTCTTTGAATCTCAGTGGTTTAAGGATGTTTGTTGGGGCGCCCAGTTTAGCTTTCTAAGGAATTTCGTTCTAGATTTTATCGCAACTGCCACTAAGAGTAGAAAGATCCTGACTCACTAACGAACAAGCAATGTATTCCCTTTCCCTCCCTCCTGCACCCGCCTGCCCTGCCCCAAAAATTTGACAAATGGACAAAACTCCCTCATTTATATTAAACTCTAGCAATGAATTTTATATATATTAACAATCTACATTTTAAACCAAAGATGATTGTACAAATTTCAACTCAACATTTGAACAAATATTATTTATATAAAAATAATTGGTAACACTTAAAAAATATTTTTTTTATATTTCCTATATACTTGAGGTTGGTTAATACCTTTTGTCTATTATATTTTCAAAACGTTAATAAAATATATCGTGAGTTTTAAAATATATCATAATTTTTCTATTGAAAAACCAAAAATCAAAAATAAATAAAGAAGATAAATCTGGAATATAAAAAATTAATTATGATAAGTGTAAATTAGCCAAACAAAAAGAAAAATTAAAACAAGATTCAAAGAACACGCAGCAAATTTTAAGTATGGACAATGTGAAAAATCAGCATGTTTAAGTATGGCCAAACATGCACTAAAAAAATACATACCTTTTCAAAATTTGAAGTTCTAAAACAAGTTAACAAAAATCAATTATTAGATGTGTCAGAAACATTCTACATGAACAATTTTAATACTCTAATTGTAAATAATGAACCTCCTCCCATTCAAAATTCTCCGTTTATATAGTATAATTTAACTAAAATTACTATGGATTCATATTTATATAGACACTTTCAATTTAATTATTTTTTAAATCTACCATATGTTTAAAATATTTACATTATTATATTTTGTAAACAAATATTTTAAAATTAGAATGTTGTTGATATCTGAAGATGTCTACATTGTAGGCGAAAGGCCTCACAAAATAAATCATTTTATTGGAATATATGAGAATTTTAACAATTATTTACACTTTATTCTTTTACTGTTGAACACATGGATTCTTTCAGTGAAGAGAAACAATTTGAAACAGTTATGATTCCTTATAGTGTCACTAATTTTATCTGTGTATCGCAAACCTGACTCTTCTATTGAAATATTTACAGATAACTTGTCTCAACTCCTTGATTTTGTTTATAATTTAGTCCTAAGTTCTGTAAGTATAAGGTTGTTATCGCTGGCGAAACAAATATTGATCCCAACAGGAGTACCTTAAATACAGTAAAGTTTCTTAGTGCACTAAAATTTATAATTGTATTTGTCTTGATCTGTCTCCCACTGGGCTGGAGTCTTGTCTGGATAATTTTATTTCCAATCTCCAACCTTCTTCATATACATGTAAAACTGTTCAACCAACATTGGTTTGTTGTTGAATAGTAACTTATCTTGTTTGTCATCATATACCTCTTTGCCATCTGATAAGAGTAAAAAAATGTGTAGAGTTTTAGAATTTTAAATGATGCTTATATTAATATATTTAAATAGAAGTTAGGTAACATTGATTGATCTGTTGTGTTAGCTGCCAATGATCTTGAAATTGCTTTTGATTGTTTTATGCAGGTCCTGCAACATAATTTTAATGATTGTTGTCCTACTAAAACAAAAATGTTGTCAATAAAAAAACCACAAGCTAAATACTGGTATACTCCTTTTTTTAAACAAATTCAGTTATTTCTGAATCTTATCCATAATAGATATAAGAGTAATCCTATAATATAATATAATAATAATAATAATAACATTCGCTCATCTACACTCATCACACTCATTCGAAATCCATATTCGCCCATATCTTGACGATTGGCGTCTTATGAATAAATAAATAAATAAAAATCCTATACTTATTGAAATCCACAGAAGGGTTAAGAAGTTCTATTGGGAACAAATAGATTTGGCTAAGAAAAGTCCCAAAGTTGCTTATATTCTGGAGTCACGTAACCTCTGTAAAGCAGCCTGGAATGTCATTAATTTGGAAACTTTGTGTTACATCTAAGAAAAACTTACAGCCAGAGATATAGGAGATATTTGCTGGTGATTTCAATGATTTTTTGTAACTATATCTAATAATATAAAATATAATAATACTGGTAACTTGAATTTAACTAGTGCCATCAATATCTTAGGATCTTCTGGTACAGTAGAGTCTTGTAAACTCGACACAATGTGGACTTAAAGGGTGTCGAGTTTTAAGAATGTCGAGTTTGCCGGAATTCAATGTAAAAATCAATCAAAACACAAACTTGTTTGCAAAAGTGTTTAATATTTACAATTTAAACTATTTACATCAATATAACAGGTCTATAATGTTGTTTCTTGTTTTAATGCTGTTATATTGCTGATCCATGCACTTTTAATTGGAGATCCGTTACGCCCAATGATGTCTTAAATGCTGCCTCTATGATGAATAATTCTGACAGTCCTGACTATTACAATATGTCAAATAATTTATTAAAAAGGATAATTGTTGGTTTGGCTGATCCTTTAGCATCGAGTATAAATTCCCTTCTTAAAAACAATATTTTTCCAGATCCATTAAAAATTTCCCGCGTCTGTCCAATATATAAAAGTGGTCCAAAGAACGAACTCCAAAGCTATAGACCTATCTCTGTCATTCCTGTTTTAGGTAAATTGATCGAACTTATGGTTTACGATCAAGTATACAGTTTTCTGGAAAACCAAAATATCTTAAACCAGTCACAATTTGGTTTCCGAAAAGGAAAGTCTACCTTTAATGCATTAGACAGTTTAGTTAGACAAATTCATGTATGTTTTGAGAAAAGGTCCCTAGCACAGGCCACTTTCTGTGATTTGAGTAGGGCCTTTGACTCTGTTGATAAAGAAATTCTCACTAAAAAACTAGCGTACTATGGCTTCTCTGACTCCTTTTCCAAATTTATAAAATCATATCTTACTAATCGCAAGCAGATCGTCTGTATCAATGGTAGACAATCTAATGAGGTGGAAGTGGAATGGGGTGTACCACAAGGCTCAGTCTTGGGGCCCCTTCTCTTCTTAATTTATGTAAATGACCTTCCCACTTTTATTGACTCCTCTGTTGACTCAAGTACAATTCTTTACGCAGACGATACGACTTTCCTGAATATTAGTGACAATATAAGTAATCTTAACACTCTGACTAATGAAACTTTAAAAACTGCCTCAGACTGGTTTTGTTCAAACGGTTTCTTGTTGAATGAAGAAAAAACTAAAAATATTCTATTTAACCTTAAATTTAATCCAAGTAATCTTCCTTCTAATTTCAATAGCTCCATTAAGTTTTTAGGTTTATTCATTGATGATCGATTAACTTGGAATTTTCATATTGATTATTTAAGTGCACGACTTTCACGAGTTGTTTACCTTTTAAAAAAATTAAATGATGTTGTGCCACAACATTATGTTAAAACAGTTAATTTTTCATATTTTCAGAGTATTTTTAGGTATGGACTAGTTCTTTTTGGTAACTGTCCAAGAATACAGGAGCTACTACTGATACAAAAAAAGCAATCCGGAATCTCAGCAATTCAGGCATTAGAGATCACTGTAAACCTCTATTTATTAATCTAGAAATTCAAACAGTAGTAAATTTATACATATTTGATTTAACTAATTACATTTGCTGCAATCCAACTTTACTAAATATCAAACAATCTTTCCATAGTTATAATACCCGTAACAAAAACGCCACTGAATTAGTTAATCATCGGTTAAGTAAAACTCATAACAGCCACATAGTAATGTCCTTAAAAATCTATAACTATTTTGAAACAGAAGTCAACAGTTATCCTTTGAAACAATTTAAAAAACGACTTTATTTATGGCTTTTAAAGAATCCCTTTTATTGTCTGGAGGACCTTTTTGCAACCACATTAGAAAACTTCTAATCTATTACATATTAAGTAATATATATTATTATATAGAATTATAATATTAAACTACCTGGACATGGCTTGTATGCCATGATTATGACTTTGTCAATGATAAATTGTTATTAGTATGGCAAATAAAAGTGATTTTGATTTTGATTTTTTATAAAATAGGCTACGTATTAACTAAAAGCATACTAATGTTTATTTGAAAAAGTTGAAAAGTCACAATCAATAATGACGTTAATAAAAGATTAAATAGAATAAAAGTACAGTAAATATATCAATAAACTGAAATCGAATACTAGACCATAATACAGTAGAACCCCGCAAATCCGAACCCCACAAATCCGAATTTTCGGCAAATCCGAACTGACGGGGATCGGAAACTTTTTTTTAACAAGTTAAAATACTGTATTCAGTAAATTTGGAGTCGCAAAAACGGGAATGAAATAACAGACAAAAACGTAAAAACATAATTTTAATTTACAAAAACACCTTCAACATCGTTAACATGGTTTATAATTGAACTTGAAATACAGTGAAGTAGAGTATAGTACAGAATGAATACATGAATACAACGTTAGATAAAATACACTATAAAAATATAAAATATTAAGGTGTATTCTTAAAGAACTCTGTAACTTTCTTCTGACGCATAGATGTGTAGCGACTAGAAGCGGCAATGTTAAGCCATATACGCATAAACATTACGTCAGCTGGTACGCAGCAGGGCTCTGCTCCACATATCGTAGTGAACTAAAAATAGAAACTGTGAGAAAACAATTTTACGTAGATCATAATACTGAATGGAAAAAATGGTAACTTTAATGTAGGCTATACTGTAGATCCGAACACCAGATCCTGTAGGCCTACAGTAAAATTGTTTTCTCACTTTAAACACTTGACACAAACACTCGCATAACAATTCACCACAAAGAAATTGATTCCCACTTTTGTAGGCCTATCGAAATGTAAAAAATATATATTTTATCACCTACTATACTGTACTAATACAGTACAGTAGTGAATAATATTCACTACAGTATTAGTACGGTAGTAAAATATATTGTTATATTATATACAAACTTCAATGAACTAACGAGACTAATGGCGGGGTATATACGACAACGGCACTGACTACACAAGACGGCTACTGAGCTACAACTGTAGGGAACTGTACGCCAGCGGTGCCAGGTAGAGGGGGATTAGGTCAACGCCCTATCGCCACGCCCTCAGCGCCAAACATGCACAGACTGCATCTTAAACTGTCAGTTAACGTTGAACAACTGTGCTAATGTTAGTACAGTAACTCTATACGCTATTTTTCGGATAATCCGAACTTTTCGGAATCCGAACAAGCTGTCCCCCCAATTAGTTCGGATTTGCGGGGTTCTACTGTACTGTACTATAAATACATAATGCACTTATGTAGCCTAAACACTTACTTGATAAAAGTTGTATGCAAAATGTCATTGTGAGGGGAAGAAACGTGTAATTTTGGACTGCTTCTCTGATTGAGATCTGCGATGCGCTGCATCATCACGTAATCTTCTTAAAAACAAGATGTCTGCTGCCGATGTGCCATGCTGCTCGAAGTACCGCAGCGCTCCCTCCACAGCCTGAAGTCCATCACTATGACTCATCTTCTCTTCAGCAACATCATCGCCATCTTCTTCTTCGGAACCATCTTCAGTTCGATCTTTTTCAGTTACAGCCAAAACAATTTCACTGTCTCCTAAAGGCTCACTGTTTCCATCCTCTTGCATCCAATTCTCCACATCCTCTTCTGTTGCTTCTTCAGCGCCCGGGACCCTCCTCAACAAATCCACCAAGTTCAAGTCGCCTTCAGAATCTTTTTTTTCTTCAAACTTATTTCCCGCATGATCAAGCAGCTTTCTCCATGAACGAACAAGGGTCATGGCTGGAACTTCCTCCCAAGATTGAGAAATCCAACCAACAACATCCAGTAAATCAATTTTCTTCAGTTTGTGAATCACATCCATTCCTCCATCAATGGCTTGGATTATAGATGAGAGAAGCTTCAGTCTGTATATTTTCTTTACTGTTTGTAAAACACCCTGATTCATTGGTTGACATAAAGATGTCACGTTTGGTGGAAGAAATAGTGCTTTTATTTCACCATTTTGCAAGTATTCAACATCAGGATGAGTCGAAGCATTGTCGAGCACCAAGAGCGCTTTCCTGGGAAGACCTTTTTGTTTTAAAAATGTTTCTACGGAAGGGACAAACTGTTGAGAAAACCACTGCTGAAACGTATATCCATCCATCCACACACTTTTTTGGTTTCTATACCACACAGGAAGGTCATAGCTGTCATCAGAGGATTTTTTTTAAATTTTTAAAAGGACGAGGGTTTTTAGATTTACCAATCAGGCAGAGTTTCAGTTTGTGTTCCCCAGTCACATTACTGCACGCCAAAATTGTCAGTCTTTCTTTACTCCTCTTGTATCCTGGAGCAGATTTTTCGTGCTGTGATGCAAGTGTCTGTGTAGGAAGCGCTTTTATGTACAGACCACTTTCATCACAATTGTAAACTTGGTCACCACTCAAACCTTCTTTCTCAATCAAACAGTGTAACCTCTTTTTGAATTCATTTACACTCTCGATTTCTGCAGAAAGTTTTTCCCCACATATGTTGAGTTGCCTGACACCATACCGCTTCTTCCATCGGTCAAGCCAACCAATGCTTGCAGTGAAACCAGGTTCGCCCTCCTTAAACTCTTCATAAAACTTGAGGGCTTTTTCTTGAAGCAAAGGGCCTGAAATAGGAGTTCCGCTTTCTCTGTGACTCCGAAACCACAAATAAAGAGCCTCGCTAACTTTTTCATATTCTCCTCCTTTCATATTTTTCCTCCCTTTTACAGATTCACTGCACAGTCTTTTTGAGCACCACAACTCAATGTTCGATCTGTTTTTCTTCCAGCCCAACAATGTTGTTCTCCCAACACCTAGCTCCGACATTATTTTATTGACACTTTCACCCTTATCTAATCTCTTCAAAGCTTCAAACTTCATCTCCATTGACACGTTAAGCTGTTTTCTCTTCTTTTGCAATGCCATGGTCAAGTAATCACTGCACTGTAAATTTCAAACTAAAAAAATATTACTTAAAAATAAAACGCGAAACTGCACTATATAAACACAATAGGCCACCAAAACACAGTCATAATGAACAACACAACGCCAAGACAAACGGAACAGAACTGAGTTGACTGACATGCAGAAGGGACGAGACATTGGCCAGGCAGAGGGATGACAAAAGCTGTGACAGGTGACACTAGCATTGGAACGTGCTAGCTAACAATAGAGAGGTCATTCCACTTCTGCTTACTCCCTTTTCACACCTCGCTTTCACCCCCGGCCTCTCGCCGGCGGGCAACGAGCGACGACAGGGGTTGATTTATTTGTTCCCCGAGAGTGTCGAGTTATACGGAATGTCGAGTTTTCGAAGGCCGAGTTTTCGGGACTTTACTGTATAAAGAATCCTCAATTATTGCCGTTTAAATGGAATTTTTTTTAATTCTGATGGTTTTTATAAAACCGTTAATAAGCTGAGAAATTCAAAATCGGAAGATATTTTTGACTACAACTTTGTTTTAAAAAATATAATTGAAATCTTTTACCCCTTAACTTTTTTAATTAACTGGATACTTGCAGTTGGTATTTACATTGTTTAAAACTTACTTTAGAGTTTTAAACAATCTTTCAGTGTTTAGTGTATTGTGTATGTAAAAGAAAATTTAGGTGTTTTTAACCTGAGAAGTGCCACTGATAACACTATATACCAAGATATGCTAGACTTACCAAAACACAGCATATGTATTAATATACTGGAATAAAGCTCTTCAATAGGTTACCATTAAAACATAACGTATAAAGTCAATACATTGTTTTGTTGGACGACAATAAAAGATTCTTGATTTTTGAATGTTTGTTTAGGATTTTTGGGGTGGATATGGTTTCATCCTTCATGTATTAGCTGGAAATAATATTTAATGAATTTCAAAGCTAAATATCGCTATATAAATAATGTTCTACCTTTTGAGAGCGGAGTTTTCTGAATTTCTGATTCCAATGTTTTGCCTGAAGAAGAGAGGATGAACATATTGAATTGTGTAACAAATGTCTGGTACTTACAACCTGGAACACATTATTTTATTAAATCAAATAAACAAGTCTCTTGCTTGTTTAAATCAAGGTATTAATAATTAAAAACATATTAATTTGACTGTATATATATTGGTTGCCCCAAAAGTAAAATACTTTTTTTATTAAACTATTCAAATGCTTTATTCAGCTAAATTGACATAAGTACACGCATTAGCTAAGCCGTAATTCTTAATACAATTAGTGATAATTTCAATAAGAAAACTTCAGATTTTAAACTAATCTGGAAACTAAAATTAACATTGAATATTTCCTCTCCAAATTATAAATTAATACACACATTTTTAATAAATATTTACAAAACTGATTAGTATTTACAAGTAAACTAACAGGGCTGGCTAGTTTGGAATTCTTGGATGTTGTATTAACAAAGGTCAAGCAGCAGATTCTTTAGTTGTTTCCTGAACTTAGTGGTCAGTTTCGACTTGCAAAGAAAGTGGAAGGGAGCACACCATTATAAAGAGTGTGCTTTTTAAAAAATGAAGATAAGCCCATGATATGATATAAGAATCACTTCGAGATTCATGGTCTTAGCTAGGTTTCTCAGCATGAAAATGCCACTACTCACATTCCTGGAGACAAACTCTGAATGGGAATAAAAATTCAAACCTTCAACTGTCACTCCAAGAAATCTAACGTTTTTAGATGGATAAATATTTTTTTTGTCAAGAGTTACATTAAAAGGATTTTTATTTGTTAGGTGCCCTTTTTTGGGTATAGAAAATTGAATGAGCTGTGTTAATTAGAAATAAGCTTTCTTTGAATTACTGAAGCAAACTCTTACTTTCAATTAATAAAAGCTGCTCAAGAGATCTTATGCTGGGGCCAAACAGTGCAAAGGAGGTGTCAATCTCCATTTATACTTCCAAAGATACCAAGCCTTTTTCGTGGGTTTAGTGGCTATATTTTGATAACCTTAAATCATACTTTATTGAATCTATTTGATAAAATATAAAATTGGCTTTCAGATCATACAAATTTTAGCTATTAATGTGTGCAGGTAAAAATTATATATCACTTATAACTTAAATGTAAATTTTTTTCAAGCTTTCTAGCCACCATAAACCTATTACATTTTAATGTAATTGTAATGTAAATGTAAATGTAGTAACCTTATTTATTTATCTATTCTATTTTTCGAAAATTCAATCAATGTAACTATGAAGTTAGACAGCAATTATTACGTAACTTTGAGATCGGAAGCTCGCTGTCTTCGCTACAACTATTATTTCCGGTATATAAGAAGTTGGTCCCCAAAGAGTTCAATGTAATATGAAGCTACCATTTATTATTGAAAATTGTCTTTTGATTTCTACAAGAAAACTATAAAGGGATTTCTTCTTAATAATCCTATCTATCTTGTTTATGAATTTTATGATTTAATTACAGAAATGTAAAACAAATGTATATAGTTTTGGAGTGGTATTTGAATGTATAGCCTGTACTTTCTGTATGTCATGTATTTTATTTTAAGCCTACTTGTTCAACAAATGTTTTCCGGTTATATATTTTGGCTATTTTTTTTAGAATTTAACTGTTTATCATAATGTTCATAAAATATTTGTTTAATGTGTTTTAGCATTGCATTCTAGGTCTTGATATTTTATAATTTAATATTGTACCATTATGATGCTGTACTTTTGTAAATATACTGTAGTAATATTGTTCATTATGTTATTAGTTTTTAAGTTCACTTGACGTTTGTAATGCTTACTGATGTACTCAGAAGTTTCTGCAATAAAGATTGACTTGATTTCTTTCTGTCCTTTGTACTGGGACAAATTTGGCACCACTTAGGTTAAGCGTTTAAACCTGCAGTTTGTGGATAAGATGTACAACAGAATCGTTTGGCTCTGACCTTTTCTGTAAAGAATTGCACATTCATATTGTTTGAAGTCAACATTATTCAGACATAACCTAAACAATTAAATCATTGCACTTTTTAAAAAATCTCTTACAGTGTAAGCCTAGGTCAAAATGACCCAGAAACAACTTTTTTATTACTGTTACAAAATAAAAACTCTATTAATCAAAAACTGATCATAACCGGTTTACTAAGTCAAAAAAGAAATTAACATGTCCCTTATTGCCGTCTTTAAGGGTTCTGGATGACCCTACTGGACAAAGAAAAACACTTGGGTCATTTTGACTCACCTTACAGTCAGAGGGTTAATATCTTTTGCTGCCAGTGATGAGGTTAGGTCTCAATGGAAATATCCTAAATACTACAACT
>JAQJVL010006993.1:20000-26002 GCA_035578905.1 Stictocephala bisonia | reverse complement strand
CAATTGAATCAAGTCGAATATAACCATATTCTAGTTATTATTGTTGTAAGTTTTAGTTAAAAAGATTAAAACTTAAATTAATATTGTGATTTATTAAAATCACATTATAATATTTTTAAAGAATTTATGCTAGCCTATATAAATTAATATAAACTAGTAAAACGTGTCCTTTTCACCAAACCAATCATTGTACGTCTACTAGAGTAATATAAATGTGTAAGTATAGTAAAGTTGAAATTAAATATTAATTTTCTGTCCCTGATCTGAAGTGGCTGAATAATATCAAACTTTCTTTCTGTCCCTCAGTATTTTTTTTTCATATTACAGTACTAAAAAACATACGTAAGCCTGTAAATTTTTCTGCTTGAATACAGCGCTCTTACCGAGCGTACAGTGATCATTTTAATCTTAAATATAAGATCTATTCACTCAAATCTGAAGTGTATATAAGGAAAGAATGAGCTAGGCATTATTAAGTTCTCAAGAGACGATTCTTGTTTGTTAAGTTTATGTGAAGAAAGTATACTAAGAATAATACACTATTTTACTTGGAAAATCAGTGTTGCTTTATGTAATTTTGTTCTCTATTCCCAGCAGATAAAAAAATAATTAATAAAAATACGATTTTTTGGAATAATTATATCGTAAGTTAATTATTTATAAAAAAGTAAAATCAGCACAATATACATTATTTTAAAAATTAATTTAAATTTTGATAATTTAAAATAATTTATAAAGATTGTTTAAATTAATGTTTTGAAAAGGTACTTGAAATTCAGGATTAAAAAAAATCTATGTTACACAAAACTATAACATACCTCATTTAAAAAACTTTTTTAATAACTGATTTATATTTTTTAGTACCAAGAGGTTGATAAATCAATTACAATAAAAGTAATTTAAGCTGTACTTAAAATTTGTTTACTTATTTTGAATACAATCACTATATGATATTCTTTAGGATTTCATGCTCTTTTTTACTTATTTGGAAAAGATTTGAAAATGATTTCTTATAGAAAACAATACATTCTGATTTTATTCAATGTTAAACCTAGCTATATTAGAATTATTTTAAATATATTAATGGCTAGACAGAACATATTATATTTACTCAATAGGTTTGTATCTGTATTATGAATATTGGTTAATTTACGTTAAATAAATACTACCATTAAAATACCTTATTGAACACAAGTAAATACTATGAGGCGTACATTAAATACAAATGAAACATCACCAGTGAACAAAGTAAACTGACCAATATTGTGTTTGTTTAGCAAACAACAAAACAAGTCATATTGTTAATGACGGTGTCACTGTATCGCCAAGCCGATTGTTTTGCGTAATATTCAGGTATAAAGCCTCTCTGTGCGATGGTAATAATTACTGCATTATATTAATAATGTATTTAAAACTTTTTATAGTTCTAAAGAAACTAATTTTTAGCACTTAAAATTTATAGTGTAGTAGATCGTGTATTTTTTAACAAAACCAATAATGTGGAATTTTTTAGTATAAAATAATATTTTTCTAAATAACGTACTAACTTCATAACAGTTACGGGATTGTTTAGACCATGACCACTTGGTAGGAAAGAAAATGTCCCATACAAAACGTTCTTTTTAAGATAACGTCTGTTGAGTGTTTTCTAGGTTATAGTGAGTTCTACCTCTCAAAATAGATTAGCTGCCATTCCGAATTTGATTTATATTACTATATCCTATAAACGACTAATCAAGTGGTCATTTTTCAACTAAAATATGTTCTCAAGCAATTTCATATAGCTTTACAATATTTTAAGAGTTATTTTTATATCTGAAGAAATCTTTCACCTTCTATAATCCAACAGATAGGCTTCAATTCAATATTACCAAAAAGAAAACCTTTTATTAAAAAAAATTTAAAAGGTTGTTAAAGAGTTTAAGGACGTCTTTTATTGAATGTTGAAATAATATTAATTTTTAAACCTTGTTTTTCCTTTAATACCAAAGGTTTACCAATGAGGGTATTCATTTATTATATTTAATTAATCACTTATTTTATTTTTTATTTTCTTACTTTAATCTGTAACAAATCTGTTCTGTGTTTCTCATTTTAAATGTGAAAAGTCTTGAAATCGGAATCAATTCCCACATCTCAATTTATTTTTAATAACTAGCAGAAATAAAAAATAAAAAAAAACTGTAAATGTAAACAACAGAAGCGTTCAAAAATCAGTACTAGACAATCTCATTAAACATTCTTAGAACGTTTTCATTTCTTCATATAAATGAGAACATGTTTCATACATCAATGAGTCAAACGTATTCTTAAAGTTTTAATAATTCTGCATTGAAACAGATATCGTGCCATTAAGCTAAATAATGTAAGATAATTTCACTGTCAAATTGATATCATCCTACAATTGGTCAAACTCTCTTAATGATGCTTAACTCAAAAATAAATGTTACAATTTTCTTGGAGCTCAGATATCTAATAGAATGATTATCATTAATAATTATTTCATCGATTATGCCTACCAGACAAAATATGTGTATATAATAATGATAATTTATAATACTTATAACAATAGTATTTACTACATTTATTTATTTAAAAAAACAAGCATTTAATAATCCCTCTTCCAGTCTTTACACATAACCTTTAAGACCCACCCTTACACTTCATAGATACGGGGCTCCAAGATCCACATTTTCTCCTCCTTAAACGTAATACTATATTTACATTGTAACACTTCAAACATCAGCTTTAAGGACCCACCAGCCTACTCTTTAATATTAGCATTTAAGACCCACCCTCATAGTCCATATACTTGAGGCTTCACATTTCTTCTCTTTGAGTATTGGGTGCACTTACCCCTCACAAATGGTCCCCTAAATATCTTCCCTTATATTCCTTATAAAAGAACCATAAGGATCCCTGGCTATTTCCTAAACGTTAGCCTTAAGAACAATCTCTTACACCCCTCATACATTAACAAAGAAGACTCTTCCTCCCATAATATAAACATGAACCTTGAACGCTCTTTTCCCCAACCGTCGAAAACCCACTCACCCTCCCCTAACACATGATTGTTGAACGCCCTCCCTCCCACCCTTTTCACATGATCCTCCCAGACCCTCCCTACCATCCCATATACATGAGCCTTGAATACACGCTCACCACCCCTAATACATGAGCCATGAAAACCCTACCTACCACCCCATACACATGAGTTTGAACACCTTCCCTCCCAACCACCACGAATGAACCAAGAATATTCTCTCAATACCCCAATTATATGAGTTTTACCTCTCAATGAGCCTTAAAGGGAAGGCCTTTAAGGTCTCTTACTCCTTATAAATGGGCCTTAAACATCCTCTCTCTCAACCCCTACCTCATGACCTTTCATCAACTTACCTCCCAGCACAGTTTTCTTGAATACTCTCTCTCCAACTCCTTGTGCACAATCCTTGAAGACCCTCTTAACCCCCCCCCCCCCCATACACACGTAATCCTTGACTGAGTTATCAATATTCACAAAAACTGTAACTTAATCACAGCAAACCTAACTGAACACAGTTTCATACTTTGATTCTCTGTAATAGTCAGGTTAAATTACTTAATTTGTGGACAATACCTAATTTAGTTAGCGGTTGATGTCAATTTTGAATCTCTAGTGACTTCATATTATGTTCTAGTTTAGTTTGCGCTGGCTTTTGTAATTTATAGCACAGATTATTATCGAAACCAAATTACGCTACTTGATAAAATGGATATTATCATGAGTGGAACAACGCTTTTTTGGTGATCTAATTAAATGAAATTATAAAATTGATACTATACAATATGTTAAAAAGTATTACATATCTAAAACATTTTATGTTATGTTACTCTAATATTATGTCGATTATTCCTTCGTCTATCAACTTTAACACCTTGAAACGCACAATATAAATGTTTCTACTAGCAGCTACGTTTGGTTCTTTTTGGGTGACACTAAAAAAAAGTATACACAAATATGATAACCGGATGTATTTTATCATTTCAATGATAGTAGTAATAAAAACCTTTATTGGTATTATTCCTGTTCTTTCCATAAATCATAAATATATGCTGATTTATATAAACATTATGAACAAACAATATTTTAACTTTTTATAAGGTTAATATTAAGAAATACATATGATTTAAAATATATCCAAACAAATATTACCAATTACGGTTAGATAGATCTATATCCAAGCATATATTACCAATTTATATTATATATATCTATATCAATTCAGATTAGATATATCTATATCCAAACCAATATTACCAATTCAGATTAGATATATCTATATCCAAACAAATAATACCAATTCAGATTAGATATATCTATATTCAAAGATCGTATATGAGTCCAACCCTTCCTTTAATTATAGAGGACGAAGGACTGTAATCTTCTCTGAGTGGTGGTTAGTGGGTTCACTTTGTACGTGAGTGTTTATTCACCCTAGATCTAGTATCTGTGAGCTTTGAAAAGTATTCACTTAAAAATGATTTAAATAATAAAATAAAATAAGTATTTTATTTTATTAATTAAATAATTATTCAATTCTAATACAGATTAGAGTTTTTTAAAAGATGTAAAATATTTTTTCATACCTGCGGTTAGGTATATTAGAAACAGGTTGAGCTTATTTGATTATAGGGTTACGTTCTGGTGCATCAAAGCCAAATAACTTTATAAATTACCCAACTTTAGATTTAAAATATATTCAGTTTAAACTCGTAATTTGAAGGTTTGAAACCAGTAGTATACCATTCTGCACCATGATACATAACTGTAAATTTCTATAATACCAAATATTATATATATTCAACACAGTAATCTATATAAATAATAATTAAATTGACAGACGTAAATGCTAAAGTGATTTTGTAAGTCACACACGATATGTTTTTGTTACAAATGAAACTGAGAATATTAAAAAAAATGTAAGTTAAAACGTTAATTTCATTTCTTTACAAACAAAAAACAGTTTTTGCAGTATTCAACATATTGCAACCATAATATCCAACAAATGTGAAATTACGGTTTTCTTTAAATATACTTTCACGAAAAAGTTTTAAAACAAAACCAACAATTTACGTGATAAAAGAGATATAAAGTTCTTCTCACATTCCATTATATTTACGTGTAGTAAGGTTACTATTTATTTATGCCTTGTTATTATTATTTTTTTCCTTTTTTGTTGAATGTTTGCTTTTATATTTATTCCATACATCTGAAAGCGTTACAATAAATGTTTAAGATTTCATAATATTAAAAAAGTATGTAACAGTTTTTTTTTAATATTAAAATTATAAAATACTGATATACTCTTATGTAAACAAAATTATTAAAAATTACGTTATAGATAAATAAACATTCAAAAGGAAACTTTATATTTAAAATTGTAGGAACACGAAAACATCCTTTAAGTTAAATAACATAATTTATATCTTGCAAAACCTGAACCTATATTGCTTTAAACAAACAAGCATTATATATGGGACTATGATTAAATTAACCAATATAATTAAAATTGCTTTATCATAATCATCCTCAACTCCTACCTCTATGTACAGTATAATTTGTTACAATTTACTAACTTTTCTTTTATACATAACAATTGTAAAACGAAGCCTCCATATTGAGGAAACAGGCCCTCTATATGATCCTGTAATAACTTTCAGGATCAAGAGATCAGCAACTCACGAATACCACCTTCCAAACTTATGCAAAACAAGCTTTGGGTTGCGAATATGTTTTGCTTGTACACTGGTTAATTCAGCAATTTATAAGGTAATTTTTTTATTCATCAATATTTATAATAACAAGATAAGAATATATTCCAACACTTTTCACAATTTACGATTCATGTAGTATGTTTTGGTGATTTCAGATATTTTTGCTGTTTAGATATTATAGTAAATCTAAATATTTATAGAATCTTTATGTATCTCTTACCAGTCTATTCTTCCTTTATGAGAAA
>JAQJVL010006993.1:0-15000 GCA_035578905.1 Stictocephala bisonia | reverse complement strand
ACTTGTTAAACTAATATTTTGACAATCTTAAAACAATTATACTACGAAGTTTAATTGAAATTAAATACTATAAATAGGTAGACATAACAAACTAAGCACCTTGCCATTTACTGTACTTATTATCTCATAGCTATCTAAAGAGGATTACCTATCTCACTATCTCATAAAGAGGATTACCGTAAAAAGAAATGCATTCTTTATTTTTAATCGGTGAATTGTAAGGGTTTCAAATAAAAAATGTATTAAAAGGATTTGAAATTATATAACGTGTTTTCTTTTAAATATTTTATGTTTAAATACTGTAAACCTTTGACGTTTACTTAACTGCTACTCGTTTACATAAGATTCCCTCATAATAATAATAAAATTAAAATAAATATTATCAGTAAAAAAAATGAGACAGAGGTTTTATTACAACAGGAAATGCGGTAAAGGAAATGGAGTTGGTAAAATTTGAGTAGGGATTCCGGCGAGTGTTAACTCAGAAAGCAAGGGATCGGATTTCAAGGAAGCAGGGTCAGCACTGTACACAGGATGACCAGAATAATAAAATTTGAGATTCACCAAAATTAGGCCGATGAATGCTGTTGCGACGGATATTCAGCAGAAGTTCCGATGTTCCGCCCAGCATGAAAACGGGCCTGTAAGGTGATCCGTAATAGGACCACCGATCATAATTGGTTCTTCCGAAATTGTAGGCGTGTCCAGTGAGTGGCAGGGGGAATGAGATACTAGGGAGAGAGTGGGAAAAGAAAGAGAGTCTGAGGAGAGTTTGGCAAGAGAGAGGACTTCGGGAAATAGACCAATAGGGAGGACCAGCACCTGGTGGTCCAACTATCTAGACTTCGTTAACCCGCCGTGCAGAGCAAACACGGAGCCACTCCATGGAGCCACGGTCCAACCCCTTGCGTTATCAACCCCCGGAGGACTTCACGAGCGGCCAACCTGAACCTGAGGGACGACCGAACTTGCAGCCTATCCTGAGGACCAGAGAAACCACCTCAAGGGATTGCAAGGAACTCCAGACCTAACCAGCCCACCTGACCCTGAGGGACAAGAAGACGCCGAATCCACTACGGCCCGTGGACACCCCATACCTGCAGAAGATGAGTCCAGGGGTATGTTAACACCTCCAGGGTTTAAAGGGAGCACAATTTAAGTTGTATGGGAAAAGAAATTTTGTAAGGTTCAATTACGTTTACCTACACCAAAGCGTAAGCCGACAGGAAGTAAATTAATCAGATGAGACGTTCATAATAATCGTAATTTAATAATAAAATATAATTCACTGTTTGAGGGAATTGAGCCTGGATTGTTAATTTAAATCGTAAATATATAAATACGTAAGTCCATGTAATGGATCATTGTCCGTATAAGTGGTTGTTTTAAGTTGATATAGATATATGTAGTAAATGAATAAATATATCGTTGAATATATAAACCATAAATATTGGATACTTCTTGGGAAGGATAAAGGATAGCAACTAGGTCATTTGAATATTTAGCTTATCGCTTGAAAATATTTGTACAGTAATATAATTAAAATTGTATGAAAACTGATTTGGTTGCCATAGTTAGTAAGGTTGATATATTAGTGTTTGATTGTTAATTTTGATTGGAAATAGTTGATTAATTATTCTTGAGTATACCTTGTTAGTGGATATATAATGTTCACTCGTTAGTGCAGACGATTTGCACATATAAAACTTATTTAGCTGATTCTTAATGTGACGTTATATAATTATTTAGAGGATTGTGATTTAATAGTATAGGAGTTTGCTGTCGCCTGTTGTGAACAATATTCTTGAAATTGTTGATTCCCCGGGCTGTATATTGAAGGCCAATGTTAATAGTAAATTGATTGAAGATTTATAAACGTATAGTTATAAATCTATAATTTGTATTGTGTAGTATTGAATGAGAAGGGTATATTGAAGGAGGTGTATAGTGTAAAATAGAATAAGATAATTGTAATATTTTGGAAGGGATTGTAAAGATGATATACTGTAGTAATAAATTCGTGTTGTACTTTCACCAGTGTCAATAGTTATTCCAGGTCCTGGTTTCCTACACTAACTAAGCGAGTCATTAAGTTTAAATTATTTCTCATTACTTATATAATAGTCATTTGTGATTAACAAACTTAAACACTTTAAGTTTTAGAGGAAGTAAGAGTGTACATGGTGGAGAAATGGTTTACAATACATTATACCAAGTATTGAATTATTAATGAATTACCTATATTTAAGTTCTAAGAATACTATGTTTTATATTTTACCTCTATATGTGGACTATACAGGTATACTTTTGACAAGAAATTTACCCTGTAACCAAGTAAATGAGAAACAAGAGGTGTATTTTATATGCTCTATAAAATCATGTATTACGTTTTAGAGGTCTCAAAATTTCCTCATTCCTCATCAAAATATGAATAAATTCAGGGTTTCAGAATATTTTCCAATAATAAAGGATTTTCTGCTATCATAGTTTGATAATATTT
Organism: Stictocephala bisonia; assembly: GCA_035578905.1. Taxonomy (NCBI): domain Eukaryota; kingdom Metazoa; phylum Arthropoda; class Insecta; order Hemiptera; family Membracidae; genus Stictocephala; species Stictocephala bisonia. The sequence continues at coordinate 12,500 of JAQJVL010006993.1, read as the reverse complement.
ATCTATTGTTTAGAACATTTTATGAAAAGTATTCACGGGTCAATACTTATTTTTCTTTTATATTTACTGCGTATCTATATTTCAAAATGGAATAAAACTTCATAAGAACTAATTTAAATAACATATTTATATATAGTTAACACGAGTATATGTGATTCATTACTGTAACATGTGAGTCTTAATTGACAAAAACAACATATGTATATATAAATTTGTAAAGAAATAATACGTAAGGCAAAAATAGTCGAAAACTTCATATAAGATCCAAATATCAAGCATAACATTGTTTGTCATTAATATTTTAACTCAATTACTAATTATAACAATCTTAGCATTTGAAAAAATATTTCCCTTTTCTTCTCTATTCATTATGACATTAAATTAATTCAATCCAATATAAAAACATGTTGATTGATCAACTCTATAGCCTACACAGAGGTTCTATGCCCATGTAAGCTAGTTTGATTTAGTTTAATTTTTGTATATTTTCGTTCCTTTTATCATTTTCTTACTGTCTTTGTATTATGTAAAATGTATACTTATCTGATTATTTTTTTTATGAATAAGTGGAAACAATAAACTGATTTCATTTCAGTTCAGTTTTTATTACGATCAAATGTGAAAGCCATTAATTAATTGACAAATACTCTTTAAGATGTCACTTTAGAATATTTCACCCTTTTATGTTTATTTGTGAGATTCTTACTATAATCAACACTGTTATACTATCTTTTACACCATTTTTTTTGATTTTCTTTGAGAATTTAAAAAAATAGACAGCTAAACAAACGTATAATGGAGAAATAAAATATATTACCTTGATCAACCACTTTTATTAAATATGTTTTTATCGAAACTTTTATCGAAACTACATGTTTCGATCCTTAGATCATCTTCAGGTGTATATTGCAACAAAATATCATGAAGGTATCAAAAGTGCATTAATGTCTTATCAGTACTTACACAGAATAAAACTGTATAAGTCATGAGCGTCTTTCATAATAAAAATTTTAAATTGTTAAAACTTACTAATCTAAAAATACATCAAATAATTAACACTTGTTAAAAATTGAACATGTTAAAATAAACTGTGCTTAATAAATAAAATAAAGTGGTTAGCCACTTCTCACTATCAGAGATGATGTAATACTAAATGAAAATGATGGAGCCTTCTTCTTACTTGCAATCCAATGGTGACTAGATATCTTCGTGTTGTGTTTTTCTTTTTTCTCAGCTATCTATCTTTTCTTTGTTTCTGCATATATGTATCAAACATAAAGACTATAAATAAAAAAGACTGATCCAAATGATTTACTTAATGACAAGATATCTTTCCAATCTAACATTATATTCTATATAACAATCTAACACGACCTATACAGTTTTATTCTGTGTACATTCACTGACCGTACTGATAAGACATTATTGCACTTTTGATACCTTCATGATACTTTGTTGCAAAATACACCTGAAGATGATCTAAGGATCGAAACTAAATAAAAGTGATCGGACAAGGTAATATATTTTATTTCTCCATTATATATTATTTCCAATCCAGGGCCAATATGGTTATTACTAAACAAATATCTTATGTTATCTACATTAGTTGTTATAAATAAATATTTTATTTTTTTAAATACAAATTTTAATTGTTGATCATTCTTGTCATTGATAATTCAATAAAAATAAATTTTGACATATATGCTTTGATTGTATGAATATTATTGATAACCTGTTTCTTAGTTTTTCTTTTTTTTCTTAGAATGTTATATTTATTTCAATTTTAGGCAGTTTTGCCATTGTTTGTACATTCGTATAAGACAGTGCTGATTGAATATAAACATACCTGCTCCCTGATCCCTACACAGCGAGTCACAATCCCAGGATTTCTTTGTGGTTTAACCCTGCCAGTATCCGCAACTCAGGCCTTTTTTTCCTTAAATTACCCATTTTTATCTGGACTAACATCTAAAAATGTTCAATCGCTACGTCTAAAAACTATTACAAAACTATGAATAATAATGAAATGAAATGAAATGAATGAAATGAATGAAATGAATGAAATGAATGAAATGAATGAAATGAATGAAATGAATGAAATGAATGAAATGAATGAAATGAATGAAATGAATGAAATGAATGAAATGAATGAAATGAATGAAATGAATGAAATGAATGAAATGAATTAAATGAATGAAATGAATGAAATGAATGAAATGAATGAAATGAAATGAAAAACGCCTTTATTTATATTCAAGAGGCGAAGTTAGGGCTGCAAAGCCCTCTCTACCACTTAACCTCATCATACATAATAACATATTTTCAAATATAAATAACAATTTACAAGGAAATACAAAATAGAAATTGCAATGTACGAAGTAAAACATATAAAGTCAAAAAATGTGAAACATTATATTTAAACTTAAAAATATTACGACTATCTCAAACAAAACTACAGTTATTCATAACATTTATTCAAAACTACATTCATTCGGTACAATCACTCATTACCGCCACCACCAAGCCACAGCGACACCAACCACTACTCCCGCTAGGCCCGCAGCAGATAGCACCTCACCTCCGCCCCAAACCGAGTGCGCTTATCGATGGATCTGATATTATCAGGCAGAGCATTCCAGAGCCTGCACGCGGAGACAATAAATGATTTGTTGAAAGTGGTGGTCCGGTGAACTGGAATAGCTAACATTGACTCACCACGTCTTGTTCTACGCACACCAACTTGTGACAGATAAACAAACTGCTCTGACAGATAATTAGGAATTTGGTTTTGAAGAATACTGTGCAACAATATCAGGATATGGAATTGTCGAAGATTGTTTAACTTTAAGATGGATAATTGGTAGAAAAATGGAGTAACATGATCCCTTCGCCTCAGGTTGAAAATAAATCTGATACAGTAGTTTTGGGCACGCTGTAATCTTTCCGCGAGCTCAACAGACATGTCATTGATTACAGTATCACAATAATTAAAGTGAGTGAAAACTAGAGTCTTTACTAACAACACCTTGACATTGAGAGGGAAAAACATGGCAAATCTTTTCAAAGTGTGTATAGCAGCAAAAACTCTATTACACATTACAGCTAACTTGATCAGTCCAGTTCAAATTTTTATTCATAATAAGTCCTAGGTTTTTAACTTTGTCACAAAACGGTAATTCTGTATTGTTAAGTTTGAGTTTTGGTATATTTGTCAGGCCAATGTTAGAAGTGAGTATAGTAGAGTCCAACAATATTGTTTGGGTTTTGGCCTCATTGAGCTTTAAGCCATGCTTGGCAGCCCAATTTGTGATAGACTGGATATCACAGTTAATGTTAGTTACGGCAGTAGGCAAGTCTTTCAAAGTAAAGTGAGTATATATTTGTAGGTCGTCAGCGTATAAGTGAAATTTGCAGAAATTGATAACAGTAGTGACATCGTTAATGTAGAGTAAGAATAAGAGTGGCCCAAGCACAGAACCCTGGGGCACACCTCTAGTCACCAGTTCCCAGTCAGAATTTCTGTTGTCTGCCTTTACACACTGCCGACGGTCCGTCAAGTACGACCTGACCCATTCAATACAACCATCAGAAAAACCACCAGAGAGCATTTTTATATAAAGAAGGGGATAGTAAACGCAGTCGAAAGCTTTAGAGAAATCAAATAGGGTCAAGATGGTAAGTAGGGACTTATCAATAGCAGAGCGGACATCGTCAGTAATTTTAAGAAGGGCAGTGGAAGTACTGAATCTTGAACGGAATCCAGATTGGAAATTGGACAATAATCCAGCACTCTCCATAAACGATGACATCTGACGGTGGACTAACCTTTCGAGGCATTTTGACAATGCTGGCAAGATACTGATAGGTCTGAAATCTGATGCAACTTGAGGTGACGAAACTTTTTGTAGAGGGCGCACAATAGCAGATTTCCACTCAGACGGAAAAGTAGATGTGGTTAAAGATTTATTGAAAATAGCTGTAATCACAGTCAGTATTGCTGGAAGTAAAAGTTTGAGAATTTTAATAGGGATTTTATCAGTACCGACTGCGTTGCTAGTCATCCTCATCACAGCATCAAGCACATCAGCCTCAGTCACCTGAGTGAAGACGAACTGATGGCGCGGGCGGCAAAGAGGAGTGGCATTCAGCTCACTGACAAAGTCACGAGCTCTGGACAGATCGATTGGAATGTTAGTGAAATATTTATTTACGATATTAAGATCAAGTGAAACAGGTTTGTCACTATTGGTCTTACCAATGCCTAGCTCCCTGACCTTAGACCACAAGCCTTTAGTACATATGACACCAGAGAAAGATCTATAATAGAATCGTATCTTGGCATTGCGAAATTGTTGCTGAGTCTTATTCCTCAGTCTTTTATACTCCGCCCAATCGTCAGATGACTTAGTTCTTTTAGCCCTACGAAAAGCAATGTCCCTTAACCTCTGTAGTTGACGTAAGTAGTCATTAATCCAAGGGGCTGGTTTCTTGGTGACCCTCTTAGTGATCAAGGGAGCATGCTTATCAAGGAGACAAGTTGTGAAATTATTAAACATGTTTACCATAGTATTGACATCAGGAGCGTGGATTATATCATGCCAAGACATTAGGAGTGCATCAGCCAGAAGTGCATCAGAATCAATATTATTGAGTCTCCTGTACGAGATGAATTTGGGTTCACATTTAGGGGTGGTTAGACGATATACACAAAGTATTAAATCATGTCTTGACAGGCCAAGGACAGGGTGCTGACCGTGGTGCACGACATGGGACAGGTCAGAAACAGCCATGACGTCCAGCCATGTATCCGTAGTAGCAGTGTGATGGGTTGCTTGTAAAGGCAGTATAGTCATGTTACAAGAGTGAAACATTCTTGTTAAGTAAGTCTGATCGTAAGTAGCAGGGCCTAAAAGGTTCGAGTTAAAGTCACCAGTTACAATGACATGACTATAACGAGCCATAAGATCAAGAAGAATGGATTCAAATTCAACGAGAAAACCAAGATTAGGTGCCCTATAACAAACAGAAATTAAAACATGTATATTATTAACAGAAACATCAAGAAACATGTACTCAGGTCGCCCCAACCTGGTGGTGTCAGAGGAGTACAGTATTGTAGTAGGTAAATTAGATTTGACAAAAGCTGCAACTCCTCCACCACCTTTGGACAGACGATCATTACGATAAAGAGTATATCCAGATAGATCAACACTTTTATCTGATATATTAGGCTTGAGCCAGGATTCAGAAATTAAAACGATATCAAAAGAAGAAAATTCAAAAATTAAACGAAATTCATCAATATGACCAAGAAGAGATTGAGTATTGACATGGGCTGTCTTAAGAAGTCTGGAGTAGGGGGCAAGGGTGCTGGCGAAGTGATCTGATTGTAAAGTTGATGGTGGCAGGGGGGAGGAAGAGTGAGACGCCATCACGGGGTCACCCGACGGCCGTGCGGTCGAGCAGCCAGCGACCACAGCAGCATAGCACGGTGACGGTAACCACACACATACACACATATATACATACACAAACTAAATTACTTACTAACATACTCAGTATCATAACATAATTAATGTCCGCACTCCAGCAAAACAATGAGAAATATACTGAGCGGGAAATTATATAAACTTTACAAACAAGAGGATTCAATTTTAGATTAAATAACACATAATTGATAATTGAGCCAAAATAATTCAATATTAAATTGATAAAATGCATTACAATTATTGTCATTGTATTGTGCGGTATTATCAATCAATGGCAAACATAAAGATTATAATTAACTATACTAACTTAATACTGTATATACATGAAATAATTGAATAAAAGTTTAGAAGATTGAAATTACGGGATATTTAAATGAATTTAAAATAAACAAGTTCATAAAACTAAACCGATTTGGTTCAGACTGGTGTAATATTCAGTCATATTTTGGCGGGTTATCAACCAGAACAATTGAACATTTGCAGGAAAACTAAAGTTATATATTTAAAATTAACGGAATCAAAATTAACTTCTAAAAATAAAATAAAGAACATATAAGATTTACGATTACAACAAATTAAACAGAGCTAACTTCTTCCAGATTAAATAAAGGTATTTTAAGAAATCGACAAAATTCGAACAAATCTAACTTCTACAAAACAAATTATACGTTACAGAAATTAACAAATTAAACAAAACCACTGTACTACAAATTAAATAAAAGAAATTTTAAGTTATGTGGTTTACGATTACATCAAATTAAACAGAGGTAACTTCTTCCAGATTAAATAAAGGTAATTTTAGAAATTGCAAAATTAAAACAAACCTAACTTCTACATGAACAAACAAAACAAATGTTACGTTAGAGAAATTGACAAAACTAACATGTACAAAATTAAATAAAAGAACAATCTTACAGAGTGTGCAGTCAACACACTCTGACTGCAGTGTATACTAATAATATATATTAGTAAAAAATAGTAAGTTATTTATTTATTTACTACTAATATAAACACTATGTTTTTTTACTTGATTGAGTATTGTCAAATTAGATCAAGATAAACAGTCAAGTTCTAGATAAATTAAAACTGTTATTGGGTAACTCCCAAATAATAAATATGTTCGCAAACTCAATAACAAAAGGAAATTCGTAAATTATATTATTGAATATATTATTATAACTTTATCTTTATAAGATTTTTCTAATAAATATATCAGGTAACACTTAAAACGTGTAATAACCTCTTCAATGGACATTTTGTTTTTGAATCAATTTCTTTACCAAGTGAAATTCAATTTCACTACGTAGTAACACAAAGTAACTGAACTTCTGAAAAAAAATATACCGTTTTAACAAAATAAACTCTAATGTAGATAATATATTTGAAATTTTAAACATATTATAAACATGTTTTGTGAAAATGATTATATCAGTATTAATTCCACTTTATTAATTATTGGCCCAAACATAATATCATAAATATTGTCAATGTTATATCCAGATTTTTCTTTTATCTATACGTATAATATAAAAATATATATATCATATTGACTTTCAATAAAATGGGTAATAATGACATGGAGATAGTGTCTTTCTGTAAATATAAAGCAGACATCAGGCGTTGTCTGTGGTAAGCCATTACATTTTTTTTTAATTGATTTTCAGGACAGAAAGATATTAAAAACTTGTATAAGAGGTCGAAGTAAGTTAAGAGAATCATATTCTTACACTCATCAGTCAAGGGTTTTAATAACAATTTATAATTCATAATCTTTTACGTCTCCTTTGTTTTTTCGTAAACACCACGTGTAATAAAAAAATATTTAATTTAAAACAAAAATAATTGTATGTTTAAACACAAGAAAATATGGAAAAATAATATTACATGAAAAACAGAACCTAATAAATAAAAATATCGAACCCTAAAAATGTTATTAATTAAAAGGCTTTTCAGTTATATTTTTTTTAGTATAAGAAAATGAGGCTGATTTAAATATGATACATTGTAATTAAATTACAAAGACTTTATATATTCTAATATAAAAATGCTTGGGATGAAATGATAGTTATAATCCTGTATAAATTGGTTAGTTACATGCATTTTAAGGTTTTTAAAGTCATTTAAAGTGATTTTTTCATCACGGCAATAGGACGATAATTTTAATGAAGGAAGATTAGAAACATGAAACTTCTTTCCGTAGATTTGGTTATGGCCAAATAATTGTTAACCAATTTAAAAATATTTAACTGTAAAATACGTTGGATATTACTAGAAGTTTTATATTGAATTGAAACTCCCCCTAACCCCAGTTTTAACTTTCAATAGATAGTTCAAACACAAAAGATCTCAAATTCTGATAAAACTTTAAATGTTCGCACTTCCTTCTGAGAAATCCTTAGAAGGGATTCCCTCTGAGGGATTGTAAAATGTCTGGTTCTAGAAACATGTCTTGACAAGCTTGCTGAAGGTTTGAAAACTGTCTTAACATTTAAAAGTCTACGGAAAACAATGACTAAAACTTATTTTAATTGTACTACTCAACTATTTTTAACTCTTTCTTACAATTTACATTAAAAACTTGTTTCTCTAGAACACGTTCTACTAACAACTAAACATATTTTTGATTGATGGTTTTATTTTCTGTTACTTTATTTTCTCTCAACTATCCTATATGAATCGAGTCACTATGTTATTAGCTTCATCGTTTCGTTTTCGATCTATTACTTAATACTGTAATGTAATAAATAAAAATATCTTAGTTTTTTTAAGTTGGGATACAGGGGAGGAGATCGGCCTCTCCTTAAAAAAAAAAAAAAAAAAAAAAAAAAAAAAAAAAAGGTAACTGGAAGGTATCATACACATAAAGAAAGAAAGAAAAATTAAACTCATATTTATTATTCAAATTACACTAGACTAAATTATAATGAATACAATAGATCACAATCATTAGACATACGTAACATATTTATAACATTTTAAACATTTTTACGAATAATTAAGCAAATAAATTTTATTTGCGTTTTTGTATTTCCCAATGATTAAAAAACATTTACAGTGTTATTGAGAGTAAAGAGGCTATATAACAGTTAATATTATCGTTTGAAACTAAATCAATATTTAATATGTTTGAAAAAAAGAAAATATGGAAAAAATAATATTACATGAAAAACATAACCTAATAAATGCAATTTTATTAGGTTATATTTAGCACTGTACATGTTGTGGTAGGTGGGTGGGATATTACCACAGTACATGTAGTGGTGGGCAGGTGTAACATCACCATTGTACGTGTAGTGGTGGGCGGTTGGTACATTACCACTGTACGTGTAGTGGTGGGCAGGCGGTACATTACCACTGTACGTGTAGTGGTTGGCGGTTGGTACATTACCACTGTACGTGTAGTGGTGGGCGGGTGGTACATTACCACTGTACGTGTAGTGGTAGGCGGGTGGGACATTACCACTGTACATGTAGTAGTAGGCGGGTGGAACATTACAACTGTACATATAGTGGTGGGCGTGTGGGACATTACCTCTGTACGTGTAGTGGTAGGCGGGTAGAACATTAGGGTCTACCACTGTACATGTAGTGGTAGGCGGGTGGGAGATTACCACTGTATATGTAGTGGTAGGTGGGTGGGACATTACCACTGTACATGTAGTGGTAGGCGGGTGGGACATTACCACTGTACATGTGGTAGTAGGCGGGTGGGAGATTACCACTGTACATGTAGTGGTAGGCGGTTGGGAGATTACCACTGTATATGTAGTGGTAGGCGGCTGGGAGATTACCATTGTACATGTAGTGGTATGTGGGTGGGAGATTACCACTGTATATGTAGTGGTAGGTGGGTGGGACATTACCACTGTACATGTAGTGGTAGGCGGACGGGACATTACCACTGTACATGTAGTATTAGGCGGGTGGAACATTACCACTGTACATGTAGTGGTTGGCGGGTGGGAGATTACCACTGTATATGTAGTGGTAGGTGGGTGGGAGATTACCACTGTACTTGTAGTGGTATGCGGGTGGGAGATTACCACTGTATATGTAGTGGTAGGTGGGTGGGAGATTATCACTGTATATGTAGTGGTAGGTAGGTAGGACATTACCACTGTACATGTAGTTGTAGGCGGGTGGAACATTACCACTGTACATGTAGTGGTAGGCGGGTAAGAGAATACCACTGTACATGTAGTGGTAGGTGGGTGGGAGATTACCACTGTACATGTAAAGGTAGGCGGGTGTTACATTACCACTACGTGTAGTGGTAGGCGGAAGGAACATTACCACTGTACATGTAGTGGTGGGCTTGTGGAACATTACCACTGTACGTGTAGTGGTAAGCGGGTGGAACATTACCACTGTACGTTTAGTGGTGGGCGGGTGGTATATTACCACTACGTGTAGTGGTAGGCGGGTGGAACATTACCACTGTACATGTAGTGGAGGGCGTGTGAGACATTACCACTGTACGTGTAGTGGTGGTCGGGTGGTACATTACCACTGTACATGTAGTGGTGGGCGGGTGGTACATTACCACTACGTGTAGTGGTAGGATGGTGGAACATTACCATTGTACATGTAGTGGTGGGCGTGTGGAACATTACCACTGTACGTGTAGTGGTGGGCGGGTGGTACATTACCACTGTACGTGTAAAGGTAGGCAGGTGGGACATTACCACTGTACATTTAATGGTAGGCGGGTGGAACATTACCAATGTACATATAGTGGTGGGCGTGTGGGACATTACCTCTGTACGTGTAGTGGTAGGTGGGTGGGAGATTACCACTGTATATGTAGTGGTAGGTGGGTGGGAGATTATCACTGTATATGTAGTGGTAGGTGGGTAGGACATTACCACTGTACATGTAGTTGTAGGCGGGTGGAACATTACCACTGTACATGTAGTGGTAGGCGGGTGGGAGATTAGCACTGTACATGTAGTGGTAGGTGGGTGGGAGATTACCACTGTACATGTAAAGGTAGGCGGGTGTTACATTACCACTACGTGTAGTGGTAGGCGGGTGGAACATTACCACTGTACATGTAGTGGTGGGCTTGTGGAACATTACCACTGTACGTGTAGTGGTAAGCGGGTGGAACATTACCACTGTACGTTTAGTGGTGGGCGGGTGGTATATTACCACTACGTGTAGTGGTAGGCGGGTGGAACATTACCACTGTACATGTAGTGGTGGGCGTGTGGGACATTACCACTGTACGTGTAGTGGTCGGTGGGTGGAACATTACCACATTACGTGTAGTGGTAGGCTGGTTGAACATTACCACTGTACATGTAGTGGTAGGCGGGTGGAACATTACCACTGTACGGGTGGTACATTTCCACTGTAATTGTAGTGGTAGACGGGTGGAACATTACCACTGTACATGTAGTGGTAGGCGGGTGGAACATTACCACTGTACGTGTAGTGGTGTGCGGGTGGTACATTACCACTAGGTTTAGTGGTAGTCGGGTGGAAAATTACCACTTTACGTGTAGTGGTAGGCGGGTGGAACATTACCAATGTGCATGTAGTTGTTGGCGAGTCGAACATTACCACTGTACGTGTAGTGGTGGGCGCGTGGAACATTAACACTGTACATGTAGTGGTAGGCAGGTGGGACATTACCACTGTACGTTTAGTGGTGGGCGGGTGGTATATTACCACTACGTGTAGTGGTAGGCGGGTGGAACATTACCACTGTACGTGTAGTGGTAGGCGGGTGGATCATTACCACTGTACATGTAGTGGTAGGCGGGTGGAACATTACCACTGTACATGTAGTGGTAGGCGGGTGGGACATTACCACTGTACATGTAGTGGTAGGCGGGTGGAACATTACCACATTACGTGTAGTGGTAGGCTGGTTGAACATTACCACTGTACATGAAGTGGTAGACGGGTGGGAGATTACCACTGTATATGTAGTGGTAGGTGGGTGGGAGATTACCACTGTACTTGTAGTGGTATGCGGGTGGGAGATTACCACTGTATATGTAGTAGTAGGTGGGTGGGAGATTATCACTGTATTTGTAGTGGTAGGTGGGTAGGACATTACCACTGTACATGTAGTTGTAGGCGGGTGGAACATTACCACTGTACATGTAGTGGTAGGCGGGTGGGAGATTACCACTGTACATGTAGTGGTAGGTGGGTGGGAGATTACCACTGTACATGTAAAGGTAGGCGGGTGTTACATTACCACTACGTGTAGTGGTAGGCGGGTGGAACATTACCACTGTACATGTAGTGGTGGGCTTGTGGAACATTACCACTGTACGTGTAGTGGTAAGCGGGTGGAACATTACTACTGTACGTTTAGTGGTGGGCGGGTGGTATATTACCACTACGTGTAGTGGTAGGCGGGTGGAACATTACCACTGTACATGTAGTGGAGGGCGTGTGGGACATTACCACTGTACGTGTAGTGAGGGTCGGGTGGTACATTACCACTGTACATGTAATGGTGGGCGGGTGGTACATTACCACTACGTGTAGTGGTAGGCGGGTGGAACATTACCACTGTACATGTAGTGGTGGGCGTGTGAAACATTACCACTGTACGTTTAGTGGTGGGCGGGTGGTACATTACCACTGTACGTGTACATCTCGCCCCCATATTAAGTGTTAACTGGTGTTTGTTCGCCCCCTTATTAAGTGTTAACTGGTGTTTGTTCGCCCCCATATTAAGTGTTAACTGGTGTTTGTTCGCCCCCATATTAAGTGTTCACTGGTGTTTGTTCGCCCCCATATTAAGTGTTAACTGGTGTTTGTTCGCCCCCATATTAAGTGTTCACTGGTGTTTGTTCGCCCCCATATTAAGTGTTCACTGGTGTTTGTTCGCCCCCATATTAAGTGTTCACTGGTGTTTGTTCGCCCCCATATTAAGTGTTAACTGGTGTTTGTTCGCCCCCATATTAAGTGTTAACTGGTGTTTGTTCGCCCCCATATTAAGTGTTCACTGGTGTTTGTTCGCCCCCATATTAAGTGTTAACTGGTGTT